>JAPYZC010000702.1:0-32901 GCA_030522665.1 Ichneumoninae sp. A BG-2022a | reverse complement strand
CCGTATATGCGAGATCCACTGAGAAAAGTTGTTTACAGTTTTTGATACCGACTGAGCCCGGGATGGTCGGGGAGGGGGGTGTTTCACATGCTCTTAAGGCGAGGTGAAACAGACTCCGTCGATAACAGACATTGTAATGAATGGCATTCGGATATGATGGACATTTCGCGAAAGAGCAAAGTATTAGCGGATGTGGAACTCAATATCGCGTCCGATGATACTTTGCTTTTACCTCAAATGTCAACCATTTTTACATGATATCGATTCGAAAAATGCAACTATCCGTCTGGGATTTATATGTCACGGGGTACATATTTCACCTCGTCTTAAGGCTATGTGACACTACCTCATCCACATACACATGCCCTTATGGGCTAAATTGATATGTGCGTTAAATAAACAAAATTTTATTATCGTTCCAAAAACAAAGGCTACAATTTCAGGAAACCCGAGCGTGTAGCGTGGTTCAACGAGTATACTCGCCTGCAGATCAAAACAAAGGCCCAATCCATCGAAAAATTAACTGGGCGTCAACAAACATTTTCGCATTGTAGAGATCGAAACAAAGGCAACTGAAAAAGTTGACTTCGGCCTCTTCGTACTGTACGATACTCTTAAACTCTACCAGTATGAAATTTCGTTAAAAACACATACATTACCTCTACCTCCTGTGCAACAATTGTAAAAAAAATCGTGACGACGTGACAATTAAAACGTCTTCGGCTTTTTCGCGTCGTCGTCGTCGCATTTTCTTCTTCGCCGTCGCGGCTGTGTGTCTCTCCTTGTGCCGCTTCGGTCGATCGCTCGAAATGTGTATATCGATTATCTCCGAAGATTCCCGAAGGTATAAGAGCCGAGTTCGAACGAGAGCGCAGCAGCGCCATTTTCGACGAGAGGAATATTAAAGAAGTTCGCCGAAAGGGGCGTACGGGAGGGGGGGAGGGGAGGCCTGACCGAGGGATGATGGCAGTACACATACTTGCGTCAGTGACACTGGCACTGGCGGGGCAATCGTAGCCGCCAGTTGAGTTGAGTTCTCATCGATGTAGTTATGTGTTGTATCAATTACACACTGTACTGTAGCCATAAGCGATAGTAATACTACGTTACACGTACTCGTTGGTAGGTCGTACGGTAATACAAAAATACATACACATTATTTTAATAACCACATACACGGCAAGTAGAACCGATACAGGCGACGGAACTTCGTGATCGCTGTGGTCGCTGTCCTAGTCGCCTAGTGTGGAGAGCAGCAGTGCGAGTGGGCAGTTCCCCGCAGTTCGATTACTCCTATGCAAAATCATGTCTTCTCCCACTGTCTGACGTGTGGAAAAAAGCTCTGTCGGTCTATCTACTGTTAATCATTGAACATAAAAAAAACTATCAACAACGAAATAAATATTGTCGATGAATTTTTCACTTTTCATTGATCTTTCGCAATAACGAATATTTTTTCTACAATAAAAATTTAATAACTACATCGAATTAAGCGAGAAGGCGTTCGCAGGCTTCTTTGTGCCAGGGGGAAAAGAAAGAAGGAAAGATCGAGACGATAGGCTTGAGCGACACGTCGTACTCGGTACAGTCGTCGGCACAGTGGCAAGTGTGTTCGGGAAAATTTTAGGCGTGCGCTTTCGCGTGCACGCACACTGACTCACGACCATTGACTTCTTCCAAGTAGGTAAAAAAAATATACGCGTGTGCGAGAAAAGGGAGAGAGAGACTGAGAGAGCGGAGAGAAATTTTTGCGACAGTGTGTGAGAGCAGTGTGCACAGTACAAAGCAGCCGTTCGACACGTTCATTCTTCGATCAATTTTTTCGCCCCGAGAGATTCGAGTGATAGTTGCGTGTAAGGGGACTTGGCTTATCGGGTCAATAGGGACCTAGGCGGCCTAGTCCCTCTCCACCCACGACCCCATTCGATATTTAAACAAAATCGAATTTCTTCTCTGTCACTCAAGAGCCGAGTCAACGATCCGTAGGCGTTTAGACGAAAATTGTTCGAATTATCGAAGAACAAAAAAAAACACGATCTTTTAACCGCAGGTATAATTTGCCCACTGTTAGCGCCCGTAGTTGTTCCGCGGCTAACCTTACATTTTGACGTTTGGGTAAACCGTGGGTATTGTCAATGACGCATTTTTGTTTTTTTTACTTTCAGATACCAAGCGGAGAGGACGACTCCCAGTCGACTGATCTACGATGGCTGTTCCAGTGGCGGGTAAATTTGCACAACCGTTTTTATTTTTTAGTGATTCATAATTCGGACTCGCCGCACTGAGAACCAATTTTTTACTCGTGAATGAATACTGTTTGTCGTCAAGGAATGGATGTGTGGACCATACAGCCAAGGGAACGCGCGCTCTACCGGGATCAATTTGAGGCGTTGAAACCGGTAGGAGGCATCGTCACCGGAGAACAGGCCAAAGGATTTCTTCTGAGGTCGCAGTTGCCGCCTCCTATCCTCGGACAGATATGGTATACGTCTAACTATCGGAGTCAGTTGTCATCAAAATTTTAACTCTAAACTTACTTTTGATATTTTTACCTTGCCTTTATTCAGGGGACTCTCGGATACGGATGCGGACGGAAAAATGGACCTCAACGAATTCAGCATTGCCTGCAAGCTGATCCATCTGAAACTGCGGGGTCAGGAAATACCCAAGAGCCTCCCACCGACTCTGGTTCAGAGCCTGAAAGCCATAGCTGCCAGTAAGAAAAAATAGAATTGCCTTTTTCAATGGGGAAAAAAACGAGGAGATGAAGCTTGGCCTCCAATGTTGATTCTCCGGTTTATTCCCTTCTCCCACAGGCGAGGCAGGCCTGACAAACGGCAGTGGAGCGTTACAGAATCAAGGAGTTTTAGGATCGTTGGTTAATCTTGGCAGTGCGGTGCCGACTCAGCCGCTGGCGAGCTCGTCGCCCAGGCCTCTAATCGGCGGTATCCCGGGTCCCGCTCAGCCCGCGAGGCCGGTGCCGCCTATGCAGATTCCTCTCGGTAAGTCGATACGTCTCGTAAAGCGGGAAAAAAAACAAATCTACGAATGCCGCGACGGGCAAGTCGGAAGAAAAAAAATCTTCATTTCGAATTTTCGTGGACAAGAAAATTGCCTTCTTCTCGATTGTACTTGAACACAATTGTCATTTTCATTGAGAGAAAGGAAAAACGTTAATTCCTAATTCGTGTGAAACGTTGTACGAGTACATCTAACGAAAAATGTTGTCCATGTGTTTTTTTATTCGCATTTAACACGACACAGCATCACGACAATGTAGACAGAGCGTGGCTGGCGGTACACTAGCAACAACAAACACAACGTCAAAGCCACCCGCTAGACCTGCACCCCCCTGTATGGGTATGTCACACACTTTGTACATCGTGCGTTCGTTTCTTTTTTTTTATTTGCTATTTGCTTCAGCTCTTGTCTCATTTCTTATCTGTCTTCAGAGTTATTATTTTTACATTCTATTTCAATTTTTGTCTACGATCCAGGAGTCTTGTGCTTGCAATGCAATGAATGCGATTGAAAAATCTTCATTGGTCAAGTTTTCTTATTATTATTATTATCTTTATTCGTCTATGCTTGACTTTGAACGGTTGTCATAAATTAAATAAAAATAAGCAGATTTCAAATGAAGCTAAGAGAATAAGAAGAGCATGTACATGGAAAAAAGGAAACTGGCAGCCTCGGAGCCACCGCTTATCTTTATGTCACGTGACTAAAATCCAAAGACCTTTTTTGCCTGTCCGTAAACAATAGAACTTCCTTATATTCTTAGCGATGGGTACATCGTAACATTCTTATACATGCACACTAGACTACTATGTACTTACTATATACTTACCATATACTATATCTACGAATAACTGTTACAGTGTATTTACTACTGTGTACTTCTTTATATGTCTTCGTATTTTTTCAAGCAGCCGCCGTGCGTCTTGGTTTTTTTGTTGTTTCTTTTCGTCTTGTTTCTCAATATTATACATTGTTCAGATATGACGCATCATATTTGCATACCATAACTCTCTGTTACTCTGTGTCCGTGTCGTATTTTCTCGTTTGTCTATTCGCTTATCCCATTTGTCATTTACACGTTTGTTTTTTTCATTACCGCTGCGCAAAGGAAACATGAATTCCCCAGCGGCACCCGCTGGAATTCCTCAACGACCTGCACCACCCGGAAACATTGGTACGTTAGGTGGAAATCGTTTATTTCACCTAATTATCGTGAACAGATTATTGCTTTTTTTTATTCGGGGAAAATATCATGCAATCCGAAAATATCCGAAATTAGAACCGTATGCGAAAATTGCAAGTAGATCGTTTGGAGTATTGTGTGATTTCGTGAAAGTTTGATCGAGTTTGATATTTTATGTCTGGCCGAAAATTTGTACGGATTTCCAGTTTGAGACATAAAAATGATTGAATTCCAGGGGCGTCATTTGTCGTGACGAGCGGCGGTCCACCGCCAAAGCCGGCACCTCCCTCCTTCCCGAATAGTCCGGTTACCGGGACTGCTGCGGTAGCACCGGTGCAAACGGTCCAGCCGATCTCCATGGCTTCGGCGATCGGTGAGACAATTTTTTTTGTCCTCGGTCTCCAATCCACAGCTCGAAGCCTCCGCTGAATCCGCGTTCTACAAAAATTTAGAACACGGTGGCCCTTATCGCTCATGGGCACTTGAAAAATACTCCTGTACACTCGTCTCTTATCACCGACCAATGACACTCCGTTTTATCAAGATTTTTTTTTTCACTCGTACTCATACTTTTTGTTTTACAAACTATTTCTTCTCTTTTTACAGATTTGCTCGATCTTGAGTTTTCAGAAGGTACACTGATAAAACACTAACTCTACTAAACAGCTAACAAAATGTGGAATTTTTTTTGCATACCCGTAAATAACAAGCTTGGCGGCAAAGCTGCTTTTTGTGCACAAAATGCCAATTCGACTTTTGTGTGTAAATAATCATACGTGTTCGCCTGAAGCGCTAAAAAGACTCAGTTCCTGAAAAAACAAAAAATGGTTTGGAGTTCAAGGAATTGTACGCAAGGAATCAGTAGCTGCGAAACTTACCTACGTAGTCCAGCTATAATGCGACAAGTACAAGACGCCTCTAATCGCTATCTACCGTCGTACGATTTTTATTTTTGTTTTTCTTATTACTTATCGTAGTAGGTACCGATCTCGCTTATGCGGGTCCAAGGACATGTTTTGCGCTTGACTTTTAGAATTCTCCATAAATAAATCAATTGCTGTGTCTAATTTTATCCGTCCAACGATCGAAGACAAAAAAAGCTGCTCTCCAATTTATATATATATATTGTTGTGCAAGGAAAAACAATTGCGAGCACCGCATCTGAATGATGGTGGCGACCGCAAATAAAAATGTGCAATTTGTAGTAATGTTTTTATACATTAGAAAAAAAAGTTATATGTATGAAAAATTAACTTGACACAGGTGTGCAGCCAATAGCGCCAATAGCGCCGATCGCTCCTTTGAACACGAATCCGACGCCGATGGCGGCATTCGGCATGGGACAGACTATTCCAGGTGTTGGCCCGATGATGCAACCCTTCACCGGCGGCGTCGTGCCCCCGATGGCCGCAGTCCCGGGTGTCGTACCGTCGATCCCGTCTATACCCGCAAGTACGTTCTCTTTATTTTATTAGGCTACAAAACTGCGGGTTTAAGATTTGGAAATGTTTAGTTTTTCAGACAATGGAATGGCAGCTATGGGTCCATTGATCGGAGCGACCCCGGCACCGCTGGCTCAAGTGATATCGTCGAACGGCAACGGCGGAGTAGCTGTACACACTCCAGTCTCGACGTGCACACCGTTGAGCACAACCGCCCGACCACCGAGCATAGACAGAGTCGGCTCGATGGATTCGCAACACAGTCAACACTCAGTTAGCTCACCGCAGGCATTGGATTGGGCTGTTCCCCATCAGACTAAGCTAAAATACACGCAATTGTTCAATACCTGGGACAGGACGAGATCGGGTTTCTTGTCCGGTCCGCAAGCTAGAAATATCATGGTACAGTCACAGCTCTCGCAGGCCATCCTAGCTCAGATCTGGTACGTTGATGATTATTTGCCTGGATTTTTTGCGGGGTTTTCTAGCGATAGATTTGCTTTCAGGGGTCTCTCCGACATGGACTCTGACGGTCGCTTGGGATGCGAAGAATTCGTTCTGGCGATGCACCTGTGCGACATGGCTAAAGCCGGTGAGACAATCCCGGCTGCTCTACCGCCGGATCTCATTCCTCCTACTTTCCGGAGACAACGCCAGAGTAGCGTCTCGTCTCAAGGACTGCCGGAGAGTATCGATCCCCTGGCGGGTATGCCCCAGGTACAATATTTCCCACTGAACAACGGCTCGATGTATGCTTTTTTTTAGTCTTGCGTTAATTTGTCGATTTAATTGGCACAGAGTTCATTCGAAGACAAGCGGAAGGAAAACTTCGAGAAAGGTCAAGCGGAATTAGAGCGACGTCGGAAAACTCTTCACGAGATACAGCGCAAAGAGCAGGACGAGCGCGAGCGCAAAGAACGCGAGGAAGCCGAGAAACAAGAAAAAATCAGGTAAGCTTTATTTTTATGTTTCCTCGTCAACGAAATTCCGATATTAGCTTAACGATTGCTTGCTGATAGATTGGAGCAGGAACGTCGACGACAGGCTGAAATCGAGAAGCAGATGCTGAAGCAGAGAGAGATCGAGCAGGAGAAGGAGGAGCAGAGAAAAAGAGCCCAGGAACAGAGGGAGGCAGCTCGAAAGTATGCCGAAATTTGCTCTGCTCGAATATAGCCCAAACGCTAATGCATGACCTATCAATTTTTCTTATTTTCTTGTTTTGTGCTCGGCAGAGAGATGGAGAGGCAACGCCAACTCGAATGGGAAACACAAAAGTCCCATGAACTCCAGGCACAGCGGCAGAAGGAGCAAGATATTCTTCTCAAGCTTAAAGCGAAGAATCAGACGTTGAGCATCGAACTCGGCAGTCTGGTAGTTACTTTTATTGTATTTCTAAATCCATCCTCTCGCCACAATGCAGTTTTTTAAAAATGATAATTGTTACCGATTTTTCGTTGTTCTGGGGACATCGTAATTGCAGAACGACAAAGTAAAAGAGCTTTCGCAAAAAATATGCGACACTCGAGTTGGCGTGTCAGGCGTCAAAACCACAATCGACGGCATGCGATCGACACGCGACACTCAACTCCAAGAGATGGCTGCACTGAAGAACAAGCTTCGCGAACAGAATCAGCGGCTACTTTCGCTTA
This sequence comes from Ichneumoninae sp. A BG-2022a, assembly GCA_030522665.1. Lineage (NCBI taxonomy): Eukaryota > Metazoa > Arthropoda > Insecta > Hymenoptera > Ichneumonidae > Ichneumoninae sp. A BG-2022a. The sequence goes on along the minus strand of JAPYZC010000702.1, from coordinate 25,606 downwards.
GTCAGGATAAAGCGAGAATCGAGGCTAAGAACAAGATAAACGCTGCTCAAGATACCGCTGGGCAAGAAGCTATGAGAATGGCTTTCGCCAACAAGCAGATCACTTTGAAACAGATGAAGGATAAAATAAGTGATTTGCAGCAGCAGGTATTTCAAACGATACTAAATTTCGCGTATTTTTTTTTAATTGATTTTGATCTGATCATGATGTGTTTTATCATTTCCTTTCTACCAGATAAATGACAAAATGTCCGATATCGAAAACAACAACGGTCAGTTGGACGACGTGAGAAATCGTATGCAGAATTTGGGAACGGAGTGCAAACAGCTTTATTCCGCGTTCGACAATAAGAGACTTAAGATACTGGAGCTGAGACAGGCTATGGAGAATGCGGGACCTGTTGATTACGCGACCTCCGCGTGGACCGAGAGTGCCTGGGGATCGACCGATGTTCAAGAACCAGCAGCGATCAACGATGACTCGTGGCCAGTCGACGAGGCCGTCATCGCTCCCTCGACCGTCGATGAGACGGCTAACGGAGTCGTGAAATATCGAGCACTTTACGAATTCGTCGCGAGAAACGACGAAGAAATATCCTTCCAACCTGGTGACATTATTTTGGTGAGCTTAAACCGAGAGTTGGAATTTATTTTATTATCGAAATCAGGGCCATATAACGTAACGAGATTGTGTTTTTTTTCTGCAGGTACCTCCAGTCCAAAATCAAGAGCCCGGCTGGATGGCCGGTGAAATTCGCGGTCACACCGGATGGTTCCCCGAAGCTTACGTCGAGCCGGTTGATCCTGGTACCGGTGTTACTAAAACCTTCAGTCAACAAGACAGCCTCGAAAAACGAACGCTCGAGTGAGTCTCTCTCTCATGTTTGTACATCACCATCAAGTAATTACAATATTTTTTTTATGTATTATTCAGAGGCATTGCGGAAGTACCGGAGAACGTATCCGACGCTGGTTCTTTGGGCGGTGAAGGTCCGGCCGTTGACGCAATTGTACCGACTCTCGGATTAGGTACAGCGTGCAACATCCAAGCTACGGCTTTGTATCAGTATCGGCCAGTCAATCCTCAGCATCTCACCTTTAACAAAGGGGACGTCGTTACTGTCCAAGAGCAACAGGTTTAGTAGAACATCTCCATTTCGTTCCTCCAGTCTAGTCTCGTTCGAAGTTAGTGACTAAAACTCGGGGTTACCTGTTTGTTAAATTATTATTTGCCTTGGCAGGAGGATTGGTCTTACGGCGAGTCGGCTATTGGGGCAAAAGGCTGGTTCCCGAAATCTTACGTCCGGCTGTCCGGTCCTGCAAGCGCTATAGCGACAACCACACCCACCACAGCCGCGTCCACGAACGGTTTCGACGCGACTGCTGTCTCCGCGGCTAGTGCACCGTCCGCCGATTACTACGTAGCTCTCTATCAGTATGCTTCGAACGAACCCGATGATCTCAGTTTCAACGAGGGTGATATAATAAGTGTATTGAAGAAGGACGGTCAGTGGTGGACTGGCACGATAGGCGACAGGAGTGGATTTTTCCCATCGAATTACGTGGAGAAGTGCGAGAGTACTGTCAATCAGGTACGGATTATAAAAAATTATAAAAGTAACCCTCGACTTTTTTATTCAAGATTTATCTCTCGTCTCGCGAGTAAAATTCTCTGAAATTACAAATTCGTTCTGAGCAGGATTATTTCTTTTTTCAGGTCGTTGAGGAAGCGGCGTTCAGCAATGCGGTGCCGGCCGTAGATGCCGCACCTGTGACTACAGCTCAAACTACTCCGGTATGCATCGATAAATCCAATTCACTACTCCCAATAACAATTTGTAGTTTTTGGCAATCTTTTTTTGTTTTAATACCAATATTTTAGTAATATTGGGCTTCATTTTTTGCGTCTACTAAAGCTGATGGTGTATTTATTAATCCGCCCGATTTTGATCTAGAGTATATATAACAAGTAGTCACTCCTGGACCGGCAGGCCTTAAGAGTGTCTATGAGAGTGCCTTGTACCTAATTAAGTAGATACGCAAATTATTTAACACGCCGAGTATCGAAGTAAGCTAGACGCGCGCGTGTGTGTGTCTTTCTTGTGTCCATCTAGCCGGTGGAAAAAACAGCTGAGCAAATCGAAGATGAGAGAGCAGCCGCCGAGGACAGAGCAGAACTGCCGGACTTTACCGCAATGTCTTCACAGCAGGTAATGTGCTGCAATCCTCCACTTCCCTTGCTCTTAACTCTACTTCGCTGTTTTATCTCGTTGAATTGTTTTTCGATCTCGATGTTGATCGTTCTCTGTACCCTCCTGCGGTGCCCCGTAACATGTGTGATCGTGTGATCACAATTCTTTTAAATATCTGTCTTCGATGGCTGAAACCCCCATTTTGTTCTCGACGTTGAAAATATTCCTTGATGTATCATACATATATATATATATATGTATATGTATAAATTGTCACTGCCACATGATCGAACGAAACTACTTGGCGACAGGTAAACAAGATATGGGATCCGATGACTTTCAGTTCAAATTTGTAATGTCGATGTTGCGAGAAAAAAAAATCTCGGGAAAACGATTTGCACCTTTCACGCTTTGCAGAATATAAAAAATAGTAGTTGGGCGAAAAGAGAGCGCTTGACGGTGCAAATCGATTTCTCGCGTATCTATCCTTGCCCAAACACGGTGACTCTAATCGAATGCTGGACCAACGATTACTGGATGCTGCTACTCGTCCGATGCCCAACTTTGCTGCTCATATCCCACTGCCCGCCTGCCACAGTATTACAAGGTATCTCTTGAATCCTCCCAAATTTCACAAAAGTCATGCACTTTGGCCAGTCTTCGACACAGTTCAACGGCCAAATCATAGCATCAATTTTATTTTGTTTTTTATAATTCCTCATCTCGTATTTTTCCCTCGAGTGTCCCGCTGTTATCGTTGTTATTTATCGTAATTGGAACACGAAAAAGAACGAATATTTTTTAATACCTGAATCTAATCGGATTCGCATTTTCCCTTCGATCGTTGAATGTTGTTATTGTATATACGTACATGTGTAAATAATCGTTTCACCGTGTATACACAAAGCTGACACATGTAAAAATCATCATTCAACATCAAAAACTGAAAAAGTCATCGTTTGCACGTCAAAAATCGCAATTCAATTGTAATATCATCGATTGTGTTAGAGTCGGATGTAATTTTTTGTTTGTTTTACAATACACTCTAATTTACTGTGATATGCTTTGAATCAGGCTCGAGGACGAAAACCGGAAATCGTCCAGGTGATCGCCCCGTATCAAGCGACTAGCACAGAGCAGCTGGATCTTCAGAGAGGACAGCTCATAATGATACGCAAGAAAACTGAGACTGGTTGGTGGGAAGGCGAGCTCCAGGTAAGTTTGAGTTTTCTTTTTGCATACAGTATTGGATACTAGGGTGGTGCTTAAATTGCAAATTAGTGCATTTTCTGGGGGCCACCCCGTATTATCGTGAGGTATGAAATAAAAATGTGATGTGCGAAGGGTCCCCGAAATTAATACATTTTTATAGGTCGCTACCGGCTATTTAAATATTGAAAACCACGGAACATCCAAATTTAAAGTAAAAATGAAATATTCGAGATTTCCTTGGAGCCACCCCGCAATACCAAATTATAACGAATAAGAAAAAACTCTGCGAAATCCCTATGAAATTGAAGCATTTTTAGAGATCGCTACCGAGGATTTAAAAAAGAAAGTTTTCGACAAATATAGCTAATAGTTAAAAAAAAAAAAAAGTTGTAAAAGGTGAAAATCCGCTGCGGAAAAATAGCCGAATATTTCATTTGAAAAGATATGTTTGTTGTAACAAAAATTACATTAAAAAACCAGAGAATGGTCGTTTCTGGTAAAGGGAGACGACAAATTCCTGCAATGGTTAAAAAGTATAAAATATCTCAATATGGACGATCGACCAAAACATTTTATTTACCTAATTCTCTCCAACAGCTGAAACAAGAATACTGTTTTGTCAGCTGTTGATGAACATTTTCCGAAGTTTTAAATTGTTTAAATAGTCGGTGACCTCTGAAAATGCATTAATTTCAGAGATACTTCGCAGATCGCATTTTTATTTTATACCTCACGATAGTACGAGGTGGCCCCAAGAAAATTAAAAAATTTTCAATTTAAGGAACACTGTATTGGACATAGGTCATTTTTTAATTTTTCGTTTAACTGATTATAGGCACGAGGCAAGAAGAGGCAGATCGGCTGGTTCCCTGCCTCGTACGTGAAGCCTCTGACGAGCAGCAGCAATCGCAGCACTCCAATATCTCATGGATATCAAGACTCACCGACCGATCCCAATGTTGGTGAGTTAGGAGCCGAGCGAATTGAGATATGTTGACTTCGCACAGTCGTAGCATATCGATTCGAAAGTCTGACTCGACGTGCTTACCGTCCCGAATGTTTTTCAGAACGAGTTATGGCGTTGTACCCGCATAACGCCCAAAACGAAGACGAGCTGAGCTTCGAGAAGGGCGACGTGATAACGGTTCTAGCTAAGGAGGAGGAAGCCTGGTGGAGGGGAGAGATAAACGGGATATCCGGAATATTTCCTAGCAACTACGTGACACCCATGTGTGAGTAAACAAAAAAAAATCATCAAGACAGTAATAATCATCCAAGCTCTGAGAAGCGGAACGATCTGCGAGAACGGATGGACGGATCGAGCGCCTCCACAAGCTCCTCAATTGCTCGAACACTCGAATACTCAACGCAACAAGTTTACTGCGAGCCAAAAAAAAAGAAAAGAAAATATATTTATCGTAGATAGGGAGTGATTAACACACGAACGCTAATCCTAATCTCGAAGTCATACGGCATATTCTATTCGTCGCTTATTCATAATGGCTTGGCTGCATGTACTGTGAACTATGTTCGCTTGTCCGTCCATCCGTCAGACATCCGTTTGTTCATTGGCAATTCGATCGATGAGACTCGAACTATCAGACGATAAATACAAAAATCCCAGTTGGCCCACTGAATTACGACTTTTAGAAATCTATAGTAGGCATTTAATAACTCACGCTGCTAAAATTTTATAAATATTAATATGCAAAATTATAGTTCACAATGACAAATCGGTGTAATTAAATTGAATGCAAAAAAAAAAATGTGGGTAGATTAGTTTTTCGCTTTTCTGATAGTTTGAGCTTCGCGTTCCGTCGATTACGAACAATAACACGAGGTTAGCGTGGCTCTCAAGACCCCTATTGCACAGATGAAAATAGTTCGTAAAAACTTGTTACATGTCTGTCCACTGTCTTCAAAATCTATAAACTATTTCTATCTCGAGCCCACGCGCGGTGCGATTTTTCCCTCTGAATCTCGTCCTGTTTTTATTGACTCGTCTTTCGCGCGAGGTAAAAAAAAATAAATATAATCTGTTAAACTCTAAGCGGAACGAAAAATCGTATCGTGCAGGGTTTTGACACTGTTTCTCGACTAATCGATTACTTTCGCCTCTGCTTAACACGCAGCATAAGGGTAGCAGCGAATCACCGCATCGCAGAGTTAAAACAAACGAAAAAAACCGAATAAAAAAAAACAAAACAAAACGTTCGCCCGCACTCGTACAATAAGAATCGGAATATAAGAGAGTCCTGCTCGTTGCAAAGGAACGCTACAACGACACGTACCAACGGCCGAGGCTCAGCGTTATATCCAGTAGAATGGAATAATCAGCAGAGGGAGGGAGGAGACAAAGAAAGAGAGAAAACAAGAAAAATAACGTTTCAGGCTAATGTCCCGAAGATATTCGTGACATTGCAATTGCCATTTTTTTCGTTTATTAAATGCGGTGTAGAGTAGTAGGTACATTTGTATATATACACAAATATATATACACGTGTAAGCTATAGAGGAAGAACGTAGCGTTGCTGAACGTTCGATCTATGAAAAGAAAAACCGAAACGAAAAGAAAGAATCAGCAGTAGATCTGCGGTCTTCCGTATACGAGTACCTTATATAATTTTACGAAAAAAAAACGTTCGATTGTAACGTTATTTATTATTTTGTCGTTCGTTTTTTTCACGATAACTGCTAGTCACATGAAAAGAAAAAAAACAAAAAGAATCTCTCGTAAAGCAGCAGATCTGTCGTTTTCCTTAGTGGTAGTTATATTATACATAAAAATAGTAATTATATAAGTATAAGTATGTGTTTTCTCGCTTGATGCACCGCCGTCTCTCCCTCCCTCGAAAGTTAACAAAAAAAAATATAGCGGCAAATTTGAACAATTGACACAGTTGCAGAAAAAAATGCTACGACTTCGTCTGTGTGTACGGATGTATGAAAATATATCTTCTGTGTTATATACTTGAAATATCCGTCGATTGTGGCCTAAAATCGATAGAAATCGTACGCGATGATTATGATGATGATAAAGCTGCACGACGACGTCGTAAGAACCGTTGACTTAAATAATCGTTAATGCTAGAAAATTGAGAAAAAAAGAAGAAAAAAAAGAGAATTATTTGTTATGCAAAGATTAATAGATAGTAAAAACGTGGGTAAAATTAATCGTCAGAACGAGTCATACCGACTGATCGATTCTCATGACGATGATGAATGAAAACTTAATCGAAACGTCATTCTTCATCCTCAATCTGTCTTTAATGATTAAGAAAAATATATAGTATGCGTACTATTAATGGTATAAACAAAAGGCGGAGCGATATATAGATACATATATAGTGATCAGACTCAGACGTGTTGATGAAAAATTGAAGTTTGAAGCGAAGAAAACAAGCCCATAGCTTGAATTTCCTTCCCCGTTTCCTTCGCCTCGTCGAAATATCCCGAAACCTTCCGGTGCGCACAACCGATCGATCAAATCAGTTTCTCCCCCAAAACACCACATCTTAAATGTTTCGCTGAATCATGGAAAAACAAAGATGAACAAATGTCTAAGATAGAAGGGAATAACACGAACGTTAATTTCAACGGACACCTACGCATAAAATAATGTCGGCGCTTAGCTACGAAAAAAAGAAGTTAAACTGCGCTCCGAAGTCTACTGTAGGACGGAGTCTGTTACACATAAATATATCCCTTGCATAAGCATTAAACTACTACAACCGTTAAAGAGTAAATCATCGAGTAGTAGTCTCGTGAAGGAACAGATGAAAAAAAAGATTTTGTCCCGTGTTGACAAAACTCTTGTTCTTATATCGGCCCCCCTAATTTTTTTCTCCTAACATTGTTACAATTGCAAAAACTATACGTACGTTTGTCGTTTGTCCTTGTATCGTCGGAAGAATCTCAATAAAAAGCCGCATAAACAAAGAATTATTGTGCTGTTGAAAGAAGCAACAACAATAAAGCATTCGTATTGTACCTTTAGTGAAGAAAAAAAAGTGTGAAAACAACGAGTTTAAAAAAAAAAAAAAAAACGAAAAGGGAAGAAATTTAATTTCCGCAGTGTCTTCGTCGTCGTTGATCTGTATAGCTAATTATTTTATGGAGGCTGCGCAGTGATGGTGTATGTCAAACCCGTAGATCGTTCCTCAGTAATTATTATTTTCTCGTCTATTCTGCTTTCGAATGCATACATATAAACACTATTTATTTGATTCGTTGCAAGCGTTTTTTTTGTACTGTACTTCGTTATCTCAACGTAGCCGACGATGTGCTGTGAGTGGACGTTATTTCTATCGAAGATCGTCGGGAGCTTATGATTTAAGTATGGCCTAGTAAGGGTAAAAACAAAGCAAAACAAAAAAGTTCAGCACAAAATTGTAACTTGAGAGCTTGGCCATGAATCTCTTGGGCACATCGCGAATCAACTCGAGCCTACCTACTTGTCTTTCGCGTGGTTGAGGCTATTCGGTAAGTGTATTTGTATCACGATAGCGAAGTCGTAAAGAAGAATGTTTGTGGGTTTTGTGTACAGCCAGTGACCTGACGAATGACTTCATGATGTCGAGACTGGAACCGATGGAGAGGAAACGTCAGGAATACATCAAGGAACTAATCGCTACCGAACAAGCGTATATCGAGGACATGAGGCTCGTGCACGAGGTATAATTTTCACATTTTATTTTCGAACATTAACAAGGGTGTGGTGAATTTTCGATACAAAAAGTTGTCTGTATTTTTATTTTTGGCCAAATTCACATATTTCTGTTTTACCTTTACATGTGTGTTTTCTTCGACCGTACTTATCGCTACTTTGGCGGCAATGCTCGTTATCCTTCAGGTATTCGAGAAACCACTCCTTCAGAGCCTCGTGCTCACTGTCGACGAGGTCGACAGGATCTTCGTTAATTGGAGGGACATTATTGCCTGTAACGACAATTTTTTAAGGTACGTTCTAACCCTTGCTACCTTGCAGAGAGCTTTCTGTTCTTTTACAATCACACTTTGTTGTTTCTGTCACGCAGGACTCTGAGAATAAGAAGGGACAACAGCGAGGGTGGAATAGTCCGAATGATCGGTGACATATTATGTGAAAACGTGAGTACCCTACGATGAATATTCGATTTTATTGTCGATAACAATTGAGAGGGCCAGATTAGGCAGATTCGAAGAAAAAAAAAATTTATTAGCGTGATTTTTTATTATCCATTAACATGATTTACAAATGTTCCATCTTTCGACAGATTCCCCGGATGTCGGCCTACGTAAGATTCTGCAGTTGTCAGATATCGGCTGCTGTCTATCTTCAAAGACTGACGGAAACTTCGCCCGAATTCGTCGCCGTCGCGCAGGCCTGTCAACAGGATCATCGCACAAAGGGGATGCCGCTCTCCTCATTTCTCATAAAACCGATGCAACGAATCACCAAGTATCCCCTCATAATCAACAAAGTCAGTTCTATCAAATAAATAAATTAACTATCCTATTGCCGTAAACTAGCATAGTAATTCTCACGATATTATTAAATGTTTTAAATTAATTTTTCTTATATTCTTAATTGATCAACGACTCTTCGCAGATCTTGGAACACACATCTGCCGATCATCCGGACTGGCAATATCTGCAGGAAGCTCTCGCGAAAGCCGAAGAATTTTGCACTCAAGTGAACGAGGGTGTGAGGGAAAAGGAGAACAGCGATCGTCTCGAGTGGTTGCAGACTCACGTTGCTTGCGACGACGGACTCGAGGAACAGCTAGTTTTCAATTCTCTGACGAATTCAGCGGGCCCTCGAAAATTGCTGCATTACGGTGTATTGCACAAGGTAACGAAGGCCATTGCCCCCTCCCTCCGCCTTCAAATACTCTTTTCTTTGACCGCCTTCAAATACTATTTTCTTCGACCGCCTTCAAATACTATTTTCTTCGACCGCCTTCCAATACTATTTTCTTATTTATCTACATTCGGTGATAATATTGGTGGATTTTTTATATATCGTTTTTACAATTTGTAACGAGCCCGTTCTCGTTGATACAATGTAGCTCATTTGTTAAAGCGAAATTATTAAATTCACAGGCGAAAAGCGGCAAAGAGCTCGTCGCGTTTCTCACAAACGACTTTCTTCTGTTTGCTCAACCATTGAAGTCACTGCCAAGCGGTCAGCAGTTCTCCTTCGAGAGAAACGAGCATCAGCGTTTCAAATTATACAGAAAGGTACATCGTCGTTCTCGTTTTTTTCAATAATCAATTAATTTAGGATTGACTTTGAACCGAAAACTTATACGTCCGCAGCCAATATTCTTGAACGAACTTTCGATACTCGGCGACTCCGAGGCGAGTGGTAGCGGCAGCGCAAACGGTCACGACTGCACGGAGACTACGTCGAGAACGTTGAGGCTGCGTGACGCGAAAAAGCCGATAATCTTACTGGCCCCGTCGGCCGGCGAGTGTTCCCTGTGGACGAAGAGGATAATCGAGGCGAGAAAACAATTCGCCAAGTACGAAAAGAATCTCTTGCAGCGACAGCGTTCGAGTAAGTTATTCGATTTTTTTTACACTGTCACTGTCCTACTCGTGACGTCTATCAGCATCGTATATCGTTGTGTCTATCATCTACAATGCAGTTCGTCGTCGTCGTTTACAATGTGAATATATGATAAATTGAAACAAACAAAAAAAATTAATAATGTCTCGCTGTGTATGGGCAAACAGAACAGGCACAATTCGGCGCCTGCGGCCGGATCCTCGTTACGGTACTTCAAGGTTTCAATTTGAAAACACCGGTCAACGTTGGTAAGCTTTCGTCGATGGTGCAGCACGAAAGCTCGATATTTATTCGAGCTTCAATTTTGTTTTTATCGCTTGTGCTTTGCTTGACTCTGTCGCTTGTACACCTCTTTCTTAATAATTACAAAAAAAAGGAAACTAATAACGAAATCTTTTCACACTCTTTTATCAGCATAAGTATATTATAGTAATTTTAATTAACGCTTTAACGGTCACTGCGGTAGCTAGGTTCGCACACATTTGTCACTTTTCAGGTGTTTGATTGATATTTGATGTTTGCATCGGAATTATTTTATTCCCGCGAATTAATTTCATAATTTGTGAGGAAAAAAGTTGCGTCTCTTCCCGGTGACCGTTGAAGGGTTTGATACCATGCCTCTGTAAAAAATCTGTATGAAAGTGAACGATTGCATAACTAATCAAAGCACGCGGCACGTTTGAATAACAAGGTGTGTTGCATGATTGTAGTTCGCAGGAGACCGCCAAAGGGCTGTCTACGTCTCGTTGTTGTCGAGGCCGAAGATCTCGTGTATGCGAAAAAAGTAAAACCTGCAGGAACAACGAGCCTCGAACGCCGAACAAATAGTCTTCTACGACGCACGACATCTAACGATATGCGCGCAGTCTCTTTAGGTAGGCAGCGAAGTAAAAAAAATGCACACGCAAAATCGTTGAGGAACGAACAAAAAAAAAAAAAAACACCCTTCGTCAACGTAGCTTGCATGCCTTTTATTTCACTCGAGGACGCATGCTCGCAAATCGCAACTAACAGCGACTCTAATCAAGCGTTAACCGAGAGGATGATCATTCAAAAAATGCATACGCTCATTCTCGTTATTTTGTGCAACAGGAAAGTGCAACGCATTCTGCAAAGTATCGATGGGATCCCAGGAGGAAAGAACTATGGTTGTCTCGGGTTCCGATTGTCCGCTGTGGGACGCGTCGATGCAGTTTCAAGTCAAAGATCTACTCGAGGATACTCTGTGCATCACGGTCTTTGACAAAGGCTACTACAGCCCCGATGGTAATTTTTATTATTCAAGCAAATGAAACTACACTTTCTTTCTCTATAAGGAAAATAATAATAATAATAATAATAATAATAATAATAATAATAATAATAATAATAATAATAATAATAATAATAATAATAATAATAATAATAATTGGTGCACTCACCTTGTTCGTTATGTTTTTGCCAACAGATTTTCTCGGGCGTGCAGAGGTGCGCGTGGCTGATATAATGAGGGACAGCCAAGACGCTTGCGGACCCATACAGAAGAGAATAACATTGCGCGAGGTTGAGAGGGGCGAAGTTGTACTGAAACTCGATCTACGTTTGTTCGGGTCTAGATGAGAGAAATGTCTCTGATATAAGCAATTTTTTAAAGTTTACTCGAAAACATTTCAAGGTCACCGTGAAAAGATTCACGAGCCTACGACTGAGAACAATTCCAATGTAGAGATCAAATATAAGAAAAAAAATAAGATTGAAGACCATCGAAGAAAGATTGAGGCCACAAGCTTGTGTCGTACAGGCAATATAGTAGATATATATTATATAAAGTTAATTTACCACCAGAGTATTAATGTCAGAGTGAAAGAATACCAATGCGTGGAAAGTTGAGACGGACGATGTGTTCGCAAGAAATCGATAAGAGTGTTCCAGTTACCGATCTGCTTCGAAAAAATCTCGATGATATGCATTTTCGTACAGATTTTCTGTTTTATACATTTCTAATTTATGCATAACGCATAAATTATAGTAACCTCGACCATGACCTCGTATTCGTAGCCCAACAAGTACCCATGGTTTTTCTTTTTAATTTATTTTAGCGACCAGTATTAAAGTTCGAGGACGGTCGGTAATAGGAAAAACTCATCTGGCGCTGACAGTAGCGCGGATAAAACTATAGCTCGACAGAGATGTAACAGCGTATAGTTTAAACAGTTTATAAATACAATTTATGGATGAATATAATAATATATTTTCGATAAGTTGAGAAAAAAATATATATATACGATGGAAGAAAATACACAGACTCATTTGTCATGGGTATTCAATAATCCTTCGCCAATCCTCAAGCTCGTCGTGTTATAACAATAAAAAACACTACGTAAATACACAAATCTAATTAACTAATGACATACATTGGTAAAAAGTAGGAAGTCTCATCGATCCATTAGACACATTCATACATAAGCGAATACAATTCAAGATCAATTATAATCGACCAAAGTTTGTAGCTGTAAAAACTCCGTTCGAACAATCGGTAACTCGACAGTATCGCTCACGTACAAGTATTGGACGTTCCTATTACGATAAATATTTTACAATTGCCAATAATTTTTGCGACGATAAACGAACAACTGACGCGGACGTACGATCATTCGCCCGCGTGAAAAAATCATCGAGATATTTATTTATTTCTTCAGCTGTTCGCGAATTCGAGACCAAGAGAGAGAATATTTTTTTGCACCTATCTGCAATGCAATTTCTTACTTTATTAGCTCACCGAGTTGTGTTAAATTGCTATTTTACGACCTAAAATCGATTTTTTAAAAATTGTTCTGGAATACAAATTTTGTTGTCTTATAAAATTCGATCTACTTGACCCATAAATATGAGCGACACAAAAAAAATTCACAACTTGACTGAATTTAAATTGTTTTCTCTCTATGGGTAACTTTCCTCTAGAGACTTCGATTTCCGAAAAATAAATATAAATCCACGAAGCAACTCCCTTTCTCTCTCTTCGTCTCGTTCTATTCTCGTCGTTTGAAGTACGTCTCCTACCGTCAAATAAATAATATTTCCTCGTTACATACTCGAAATATCGATAGAAAAAAGAATGGAAAAGATATCTTAAACATGCCGTTCAATTTCATCGTTTCCCGAATTCGAGCGTGGTCTCTCTACGATAGCTTCACCGCTGACTTTGTCGCCCATCGTGTCCGTGTCCGACGGAAATTCGTAGATAGGCTTAAAACCCCCGAACAATTGAGGCGTAAAGTTTTCCACGTCGAATTCGCTCTTTTCCGTTTGCGTATCTTGCTCATCATTTTCGCGGTCCACGTCTCTAGTTTTTGTTGTCTCATCGCCTCTCATTTTCTTCTTTTCTTCTTCAGGTTCGTTGTCTTCGGAGTTCTTCTTGTGGCCATCATCGTCATCCTCATCATCATCACCGTGACTCGATTCCTTGTCGCCATCGCCACGAATATTCGTCTCGCCTCTGCGGCGATCCATGCTCGTGCCATCGGCAGCGGGTGATCCGACCATGACGACGCTCCATCCGTTCTTCGTCGGGGCTTCGGCGCTCGCACTGGCGACGAACGGCGCCATGAAGCTCTGAGGCGCCGGTGCCGAGCTCGACGAGCTCGACGCTTGCTGCGAAGGCAAGAGTACCGGACGTTCGAAATTAGCGTGATGATAAACTTCGTCGGGTCTTCGTATCGGCGAGCGCATCGTGGGAGTGTAAACGTAAGCTATCGGTGTCGATGACGCAGCGACGATGGAGCCTCCGGCGAGTCGATGAAGAGTCGCGGATATCGGAGCTCCGACGTTGTTGTCCCTCAAGGCGAACGGCAAATGATCCTGAGGATAGGGTATAACATTTACGCTCGCGTCTCTATCGAAATCGTGGTGACTCGTTTCTTCTCCGTCAGCCTCTTCATCGCCCCGATCGATAGTCTTATGCGTTTCTTCATCTTCCAGATTCGGTCGTTTGTTACCATTGGAGTGATCGCTGGGAACGAGAAGTGGCTTCTCGCGCAACTGACTGGTGAAGATCGAGGGATCGGGCCTCTCTAGGGGATACGGAAAATCCGACGCCAATTGAGGCGAAGAGGAGTCCGCGAATGTCGGTGATAAATTAACGCCCGATGGATAATTGTCTTCACCGACATCGGTCGATCCGCTGTCGCTCGAGTCTTGAAGAAGCGTGTCCGGTGGGAGTGGACGCTGACTTCCGTATGTTCCGAGAACCACGCTGCCCTCGTCATCGGGGTCGCTCTCGTCGCCGTGACTCGTTGGACGAATGTCGAGAGCTCCTTTCACCGGATAGACGACGTAAACGGGTGAATCGGCTGAGTCCCCGTAATCGGCACGGGTTCCGTCGTCTCCCTGAATCGCGGACTTGTCCAAAGTGGACGATTCGTCCCCACGGCGATCGACGACGCTCGGGCGAGAGGAATTATCGTCGATCATGCCGGTGGCATCTTTTTCGCGGTCCTCGTGACGATTATCGTTGTTGTATCTGTAAGGAGGTGGCAGATTGGGCCTCAGAGCGTCCTCCTCTCTGCCGCCGTGCTGCTGAATCATCTGCAGGGTCGCCACGCGTGGAATTCCCTCCGAAAATTTGTCGACCGAGGAGCCGACGCCCGAAGTTATTTTCGAAAAGAACGGAGCACGCGGCGGTTGATTCGGAGGTTCGGCGGAAAACTTCTCAATGTCGTCGTCCTCCAAGCGAGATTTTATTTGACCGCCGCCGCCCTGATGTCTCTCGTCTATCGCGAGACTCGGAGGAACTCCGACGCCGACGTCTTGCAAACGCTTCTGCAGCGTGACACGCAATACCTCATCGCTGCTCTGAGCTTGGGAATCTTTGTTGGAAATTCCGAGCTCGGGAGGAGCGACGAGAGCGGCCGGTGTCGGAAGCCTCAGGGAATTTATCGGAGGCGGAGGAAGCGGCGGCAGAGGCGGTGGTTTCAATCTCTGAAGATGCGAGGGACCGGAAGGTCGGGGTCTCGACGGTGAAGTGCGATGCTGTTGATGATGATGATGGTGATGGGGAGGCTGCCGACGGAACCACGTTGCCGGATAATGACCGATGGCTCCGGCGGGAATGGTTCCTATAGTCTCGCCGCGATTGTGACCGTGGGAAGTTTTGGCGTTCGGACGGAATTGCGGCAGGATGTTGGGTAGATTGGACTCGAGGGACGTGGAGGGTGGTCTTCTCTTGAAACCGGAATTCGACGATTGCTGAGACGGTGGCGGCGGCGGTGGCGGCAAGGGAACTCTCTGAGGTCTCTGATCTCTGTAGTCGTTCGGTCTCGAATTCCCGGAGCCGTGCGACGTGTGACTGTAGTAATTGTAGTAGGAGGGAGGACGATGACTAGTTATAGGAATTCTGTTGGGTCGCTCGGCGGGTGGCGTCAAGCTTTCGGACAGTTCGGGCAATAATTGCTGATCCTCTTTGCTTCCAGGTGCGCGCGTAGTCGTTGAGTCACGGAAGAAACTCGTCGGTGGATTCTGCGTGGAAATCGGCTGGGACGGAATTTCGAAGGCTATATTGTTGCCGGGGGCGATTTCACTCTCGTGGATGACTATGACGTGCTCCTCGATCGGACGTTGCGTAACAGCTGGATTTCCAACCGCCTCGACGCTTCCGGAAGTCTTCGTTCCCTCGTCCGGGAATACGACTCTGTAGCCGAATTGCTGGTCCTGCATGGTGTTCGAGGATTCCTGAGGAGTCTGCTGATTGTTCGTCGCCGCCGAGTTCGACGGGGACCACCAATTTTGACCCGGAGTTTCGAGGGAGTTCGTCGCCGAGTCGGAATTTTTGTTGGAGCTTGAGCCGGCCTGAGTCTCGCCAGGGTTCGCCACTTCGACGGTCGGCATGCCGACCGACACGACAGCGTGATCGTAGGGACCCACGTTGGCCGATGGGCGTTGATTGTAAGACTGGACCACGGCGTTCTGTCCCACACCGATCCCGGCCGAGACGATCATCTGCCCAGGATAATTGTCCGGACTGACGGGACGAGAATTTCCAATTTTACCGAACGATATCGGCGGCGTTCGATCGTTTATCGAGCCAGAATGAACCGCGGCGTAGTAATCACTTCCGGTGTCGCTCACACTGCCGACGCTCTGACGATTACCCAGGACAAACGATACCGTGTCCTGTCCCGGCGGTACGACGACGTTGCTCGTACTCTTGACGACGATTCCCGGTGACGGAAGCGACAAGGAGGGCCTCGGATAAAATTGATGATGCTCGCTCGACGGTGGACGAAGCTGTTGATAAACGACATTACTCGTCACGCTCGGCAGAGAAGTGTCGATTCCACCCTGGTGAGCATTACTTCCGTAACTGGGACGATAATTGTCGTCTACGGTGTCCAACGGCATCGAAGTCACGCGCTTCTCTTCGGTTGTCGAAGGTCTAATAGTGGTCGTCGTGGGAGGATTATCATCGTTTCTGGCGGTTGTGCTCGTCGTTCGAGGATCGTCCGGAGTCGGGGACGACGTCGGCTCGTAGGTGGTCGGTGTGAAGCTGGCAGAAATCAAATTCTTCTCCGTGTTCGGAGAGCCGCTGAAAGCTACTCTCTCGGTGGTGGTTCGCGAATTGGATTCCCCTATCAGATCCAAGCCTCCGTAACCGTAGTCACCGTCCGAATCGTTTTCCTGGCTGTTCTCGGCGGACGAGGGTTTAGCGACTGTTTGGAAAAACCGATCGTAGTCATCGTAGCCGTCATAATCCTCGCTCGAGGCCGAGGCCATGCTCGTCTTCACCGGAAGTACGTAGCGCGATGGCTCGGTTGTCGGTTTTTCGGTGGTTGTAGTTTGCAAACGTTCGATCGGCAACGTCCCTTCGTAATCGTCAGCTTCGGCCGGGTATTTAACATGAAGACTGGGTCGCTGAGGCCTCCAAGTGGTGGCCGGTGCGTATCTGGAGGGCAAACGTTTCGGGGTCGTCGTTGGAGCGGTTGTGGTAGTCGTGGTTCTCGCCGTAGTCGACGCTTCGGTCGTGGTCGTCGTCGTCGAGGGAGTCGTCGTCGATCGTGGTTTGGGAGGAGTCCGTGCAGTCGTGCTGCGAGTCACGGGTTGATAGGTTTTTCGCATTGGCTGCACGTAGAGGGAAGCCACGTCGACACCGGCCTTAACAGCTTCGTGATGCTTCTTGTGATTGTAAGTATTGTAACTGTTACCGCCACTCTGGACTTTCGTGTTGGCGTAAGAGCTCGATATCAATGGATATTTTTCAGCATTTTCGTACTTGTCGTAGGTGTAGCGGGACGGCAAGTTGAGGAAATCGTGAAAGCTCGGCGAGTATGGATTTATCTCGTTGGGACCGAGACCGTCGTCGCGGTGAGATTTCGAATCGACGGAGTCCATGTCGGTGCTCGAGGAGGATTCGCTCTCGGCGATCGAAGAGTCCATGGGAAGAATGTCTTCCTCGCTCGACGTTTTGCTGTAGTCGAGGGCTTTCAGAGGCGGGGCTTTCTCGAAGTCTATCTGACCGGTGATCGGATCCTTTTCCAGAGAAAAAGGCTGCCCACCGTTGAAGGCGTAAGGCGCGAGAGGGACTCTGTAACGAGGCGAGATGCCGGACTCATCGTCGAGAGATGCAGCGTCATCGGAATATGAAAAACTGCCGCTGCTGCTGGATCGTGTCGGATCTGCGGAGCTCTGGTCGGCGAGAAGATCCAGCTCTAGGTCAAAGTCCCGATCTAGATCGTCCACAATCGTCGCTGTCCTTGAAGATATAATGGGCGATGGTTTGACGGTCTCTTCGTCGTCTCGGCGCGTCGGCACTGGGGATCCGGATTGATCTTCCTTGTTGTCCAGGTGACCGCCCATTAGGTATTCGCTGCGGGTACCTTGAATCGTCGCGAGGACCATCAGCCCGATGAATAACGCCATCCTAGACGAAACTCTTCTTCTCACCATCGTCATCGCTGCGTCCCTGAATAACGGAAGAGATCCGGTAAGTTTTCGCGCACGAATATTTATCTTGTCATTTTTTTGTAAAAATAGAAAGAAAAAAAATGTAAATTCTATTATTCAGGTTGTTGAAGGTAAGGAATAATCGATTCGATAGTATTTTTGTGACACAGTTTATACTGTCTAATAAATATAAATATAATGCGTATCCGAACAATAGTATTTTTATAAGTCTGGGACAGTTACTTGTTATTTATTTGTTTTCTTCTTTTTTGCAGGATGAAACGGTACAGTTAAAGATTCGATACTGAAGATCCGATACATTTTTCCGTGCTCTCTTCAGGAGAAAGCAAACTAACGGGCAACGATATTTTGCAACATTTTTTTTTTTCGTGGAAAAAAATACAGCCCGCCAAATATTGCGAATAATCAAGACTGTGTGTACCAGTACATCACACACAGATGGTGCAGGGCACGTGGCACGTTCGCTCGGCATAGAATAACATTAACAGCCACGGTGTCCTAGTTGCCAGGTTTACCGTATCGACGGCGGCTTTATGTCGTCGACTCGGCCCTGTTTGCGTAGGCGTACGTCCTACTCTTTACTGTTGCTCAAACCATAAGTACGAAAAAAAATAACACCCATCTCTTTCTGTTTGTAGCGGCACGGGGAACACGAGAAGAGCACACCGAGGGATCGGCAACCGATAGAAGCCTGTTCCTGCTCGACAATCCAAAGTTACCGTTACGATGTCGGTTAGCGTCGGGTTATTACGTCAGATTGGAATGTCGGACTTCCGAGCGTCAGTGGGTCACGACTGGTGAGGCCAACACTCACGATTCACCGGTTAGGTGTTGCCTGACCCCTTTCTTCTTCTGAACACGTTCTCCATTCTCTACCCGGTTTTACCTTCATCCCGAGCTCTTTATTCAAGCGCTTCCCCGCACTCTGCGACCGAGCAAGCGGTTCCTATTCCACCTATTCCCATTGAGGGTCATTACCATCAAGTCATATTAATCGAAGGTCGTGTCGCTTCAATAGAAGAAAAGAAAACAAAAAAAAAAACTCGCGTGAAAATGAGGTGCAAGTCGCCGGGTTGCCGTTTAGCTATCGATATTTGGAAGTTTACAATCGATTATTTTTCTCAGATATCGAAGAAACTAGATTTTCACCTCTGCACATTATTGTTTGTTCGTATTTCTTTCATTATATTTTGTTATTATCGATAGTTTCCAAGGTCAAGAATTCGAATTGCGAGTAAAATTAATTGAGGGTCAACAAAGTTATCAGAGAGATAGATCGTGGTAGGTGTTGATCATGGAGCTAGAAGAGTATCAAAGGTGTAAGTAGCCTCAGCAATGAGAGAATCCCTTTCTCTCGTTCTCTGCAAGTGAAGCATGAGCGCCTCGCGGCTTCGTGTGTCAATGCCTCTCGGGATGGACGCATCTGCAGCAAAACTACATTCTACAGGGTTTTGTCGCGATCGAGCTCGCTCGATTCTTCACTCGCTCACGCCCTATTTGGCATTAGCGTTTCGTTACTCGCACTTTCGTACAGCTGTTGCTCTTTAAACAGACGCCGAGGCCCTATTATCTCTTCCCTCGTTACCCTTTCGCCTAACGAGAAAACTTCGCTTCCGTTCATTGTCTTCCCCTCCCGCCCACCCTTCTGTTCGCTGTTCAGCCAAACTTTCGATAATTGAGCCTCGGTTCATATTTTGTTAATATCCAAAAACATGAAGTTAATATTTCTTGACTTAGAAAATGTTTTTTTTTTTTTTACTTAAAATTTGCTAATAGAATTTTTGTTCACCTTTCAAGAATCCAATGGTTTTTTTAAGCTAGTACGAGTTCCGTCAATAATTAAAAGAAAAACTGGTTTACTTTAGTCGCAGCGTTCAATTTTTAGTATATATTATTTCTATTACGAATAGGAGAGACTGGAAGTTTGAAGAAAACCGGATACCGGACCGAGACCTTTGCCTTGGGAAGACTCACACACGTCCCCGTGTTTTTCTACCCTGAGTCATTGACCCCCGCGTCCATATCCTATCCCAGTGCGCAGCAAGGTGTGCCTACCCGCGTATAGGTCGTGGTCGCCACGGCGTTCGCCTATGCCTCTATTTCTCTACATATCTATCGCCATAGATTCCAAGTTTTCCGCTCCAGACTGATTCTACTGAATAATATTCTATGCAAAATGACTATTCACCCTCAAGCGTTAAAAAAAAAATTAAATCTTCCTCGTTGTCACTTTTTCGGTAAAATAATGTCACTCCGTATAGCATCAATTTATCTATACAATGTTATCCAAGCTTCAATGTTCTCCATAAAAATTGACGTTTACCCTTTAATAATATTAAAATGCGTTAAATTCTTTGAAACCGATTTAATCGCGAAGATTCGATTAATTAAAAATTAATAAAAACAATTTCTTACCTCAGTGGACGAGCTTTCCCGTTCATGTCTTCTTCCTCTTCGTTCGATCTGTTTTTTTAAGCGTGGCGTCTTCTCTACTCCAAATTCATCCTCGACTTCGATATATATATATATATATATATACGGTTGCACAGATCAATGTATATCTTCACTGTCGATCCTATATTCTTCCTCGATAGATTGTGTACCGCGTTAAGCAACCGCACTGCAGCGCGTATATGCTTCAATTACGAGCGATCGAAGCTGACGGTCTCGAGGAAGGAAACTATGTAAGGCTTGGGCCAGTATCGATGTAGAGTTACCTCGATCGACTGAACGATCGGCCAATTCTTGCCTGCTCGATCGCAGTTCACTCCCGCGGAGAAGAGAGGATTTCTTCGACACGTTGTTCCTTTCGTACGTACCGGGGAAAGGGGACAAGAAGAAGACACGGAAGAAGAAGAGGAAGACGAATAAAAAGAGGACGGCCGATGGGACTGCGCCGGGTTGTACACCGGTTTCCACGTATGTTAAAGAAAAAGATAGAGAAATGTATACACATATATATGTATATAATGTTGAGATGTAAGTTGCAAGGTACAAGGTGGGGTGACAAAAGGAGGGGGGTGGTTGATGCAACGAGCATGAGGGCAGATAACGAGGATCGAAACTTGTATAGAGAGGAGACGGAGAGGGCAGAATAAAGAAGAAGGAGAGCCGGAGAGTCGATGGACGCCGGTGAAGGCGAAGGCCAATGGACGAAACGGTACGTGGAACAGTTAGACGGACGACCCACATATAGCGAGAGATGCCCATTGGACGTTCGTCGTGCCAGTTTCTTCGACCTTACCCCTGGAATGGTACGGGGCCCCACTCAGGGACCCACAGCGCGCGGGCCCCACTCGTCGAATCATCGGACCGCCGCAAGCATCGTCACTGAAAATTTGTCCCTGACATCATCTTCGGCAACGGGTCGCTGAATATTTTTCAATCAAACTCCTCGTCACCGCACTCACCTATCGCCTTTCATTTTTCAATTCGAAATTTACACTTTTTACGAGTACTTATTGTACCGATGCGTCGCTGTTGTATTCCAGGTCGTTCGAGGGGGGGATCGAAAAAACAATAAATGAAAGGAAGGTCTCGGAACTGTGAGAGAAATTTTCGAGACAATTACCAGTACGATATTCCGTAGAGAAATTTATATTAATGAGGATGAACGTCGAGAAAATTATGATACTTGAAAGAATCAACATCGTGTCATCAAATGTTTATTACTTTTTTCGATACGGAATAGGATGTTTGAATTAAATGAGTTCACGGCGTTTCCATTTCTTCATTACTACTATTAATGTGCTACATATTTGTGAAGTGTGTAGGCGCATAATTATTAGCATTGGACACGTCTTAATGGGGGCGTCGATCGATATATAGATCGGATGAGTCGTGTACGATAAATAGATTCAATTAAAATATATATATAAAAATCGAAGATGCCTGTATCTAGCGGAAAGTAGCGGTATACTTACCGTCTTCTTATACTACTATTTATTTTAATATAGGTGCTTGTCGGGGAGAGACGAAGAAAAAATAATGTAGAAGGAGCATGCAAACGGATGAGACACTGGTACCGACAATTTTACAATGCAAAACAAGCAAATCGATATGCTCGTCAAGGAAGTGCCACAGTTAGCAACCGCATGTTGCATCCGCTGCGTGAGATCCGTTAGAGGGACGAGTTTTCATCGACACCTGTTGCGGATCCTGCTGCTCCTATAACTTCACTGCATCGTACTTATCGAAAGGTATTGGCTTTGTTTAATTTTATTTTAAATTCTGGTCGACATATTTTTCTTTTCACTAACAATTAAACTGATTAATCTTTCGTGTTATCTTTAGCGAATAAATGTGGAGAGAAAGAAGCACATCAGGAAGTGAAGAAGTCGGATGTGAAAATGAAGAAGAAAATTTAACGTCGGCAAGTGACATCGCTGATGAAGCGACGGCGCATCGGTGACGAATTTCACTGCGATGCAACGGAGCAACGTACAAGCTGCTGATCGTGGCACATCCTCTCGCAAGAGGGCGATAGTCGAGAATGAGAAGAAGAAGAAGAAGAAGAAGCTAATTGTGCGAGGTGGTGGTCGAAGAGAGAGAAAGAACGAGAAGGCACAACACAGCTGTTCCGCTGGCACGGCTGCTTCGTTACTCCGAGTGCAGCTAGCATTTTTATCGCTCAATTTTAAAAAACAATATTCATTTTTTTACAAATCTCTCGCCCTGACCGATTGAAGCCTGGAGGCTCCTTTTTAATATTTGTGGAAATAATTCCCTAACATTTCTTAATGCCGTAGACAACAAGGCAGCTCGTGAATTCAATGACCTCGGGGTACGTTATTGTTATAAGTTTTTTTTATTCAGAAAACATCAATCGTGGTATACCTCATATAAGATAATATAGGCATGACTTATTATTATATTATTATATTATTATTATAGGCGTTCTCGTTCAAGTTTCACAGAAATATCGATGCAGGATAAACGCTTTATTAATAGATCACAATACCAGAAAAGGGGCGGGATTGATTAGCTGTATGATACATTTTTTACAAGCCAATTCGTCTTTGAATTTCACTTACCGTTCCGTATTATATTTAGCTTAACAATCTCGATGCAATACACTTGCAACAACTTGTCGAGGAAGGTTTTTTTTATCGCGTATCAATATTCATTTATCTCCGAGTGATCGGCAAAATTTCTTGTCGATCTCCTGTCCATAGCTTCGATATTGCAGTGCTAAGTTCTGTATATAAGGTTCTCCTTGGTCTCACGCATCATCAAATAATACAGATAAGCAGCTTACCATATAAGCTCAAATAATCTTTAATCAATAAAGATAAATGTACATTTCGAGCCGACAGCACAGATCGGTGCTCGAACTTGAATTGGAGCCAGATCCATTCTCTGCATATGCTTTACAATTTGATATATATATATATATATATCATTCTTGCTTTCGCAGTTGCCGAGTTGAAGAGTTCAGGAATAAATTTCCATCGTCGCGCGTGTGGCAAAACGACGCGTGCGCAGTTTCTGGCAACACAAGAGATCTCGTCGGGGAACTCGCCGTGTCGCGTTGGAACGACAATTCATTCCATCGTACGGGTGAGTCAATGCAACATTGAAAGTCGCTCGTCATTCCTTGTTTCGCAGCTTAATGTTTCCACGACTAAGCTTTGACGATGTAGTTTTTTTTTTTTTTTCACCGCAACGAGCTCTGACGCGTGTTATTGCTTCCTCATAGAGGAAGCTTTGTTTTTATGAAAAACATTTTTTTCAAGATATTAATAAATATTAAAAATAAAAAATATAATATATTTAATATATCAATATTAAAAATATGTTCGGGATGTTCCAAAACATCGGAAAGTCATATTTTGTTTCTTCTGTTGCAGATAAAATTTACTGAGATTCAACGATGATTCTCCGCGTATCGAGACCTACGTACTCACTGGTGTTGGTTGTTCTCGTAGCAACGTTATTGGGACGAGCAGCTTCTCGTACACCCGAAGATGATGAACTCGCGTGGAAGGAGTTCGAAGAGTTTCGCGAGTGGCGGAGATCGAGAAACGAGTTGGAAAAGCACGATAGAGACGTCGGTAAGACAGGCGAGGATTCATCCAGCATCAAAGATTCCGATGAAAAGCAGAAGTCGATCGGAGAAGAAGCTATCATAGACGCTATTGATAATCAATCGAGCGAATTTGCCGATCCGCCGCCGAGCGATCAGCCCGCTCTAATGGGACGATTCATCGTTAATCAAGCTGGTAAAATAAAAATCACACGATCATCATCTTCATTGACGATTATTCTTCCGTACATTTTCTGTCACCGTTGGACATTTATTGTGCAAAATTAATATACCAAATTTACTAAGTTTTTAATGCATAAATCGGTATACTGATATTCACAAACATTTTTTTTTCCTTTTTATAGACTGGACCTCAGTCGCAACGATAAGCAGCCGCAAAGACATAGCAACGTTCCCATTCGCGAACGTAATATCCTTCAGTGACGGACCACTCGGTAATGGCACGGGCATACCTTACATGTATCTAACACCCTTGGACTTCACGGCCCAGGACTTAGCCGTGAGTATAAAAGAGACCTTGAAATTATTGCAAACGAGCGCATCAGCTAATTTGAGTTACTTTTTGGCAGCGCGATCATCGAGCGACCCTCATGATGACTCTGGCTCAGGGTTCCTACTGCAAGAAGAAAGTCATGGATCCCATGGACCCGCGATGTGCGAGAATCGTTCTAACGGGCAAAATCAAAGCGGTCCGTTTGTGTGCATCGAGCGTTTCTTTTATTTCTTTTCACTGCGATAATCGTCGTCCAGAGTACTTTGTTCGTATAAGAATTTTGTTTTGTTTTTATTGTAGGTCAAGCCAAATAGTTCCGAATATCCAGTAGCGAAATCGGCCGTATTCGGACGTCATCCTTGGCTCGCTACTATGCCAGCTGGTAAACATCGCTTGTCTCCTCGCGTACAGATACAAATAACAATTTTTTAAAATATTTATATACGTAATTTTTTTTATATCAAATCTGCAGATCATCATTTCTTCTTCGCAACGCTAAAGATCGGTTCGATAGCCGTTCTCGACGCTTTCGGCGGTCCGAAGTACGTTAGCGTCAAAGATTATCTGCACCCGTCGACGACGAATGATCGTCAGGAACGTCGTCATCGCTACGACAGCCGAGATAAACAAGCTATGAGTTATGGATCTCGTGATAATACGGAAAACAGATTCACATCCGTGGTTTGAGATAATAGTCAACGAACGTCGAAACATCGGGCGAATCAGAGAGTTAAATATTCAACGATTAATTGTTGACTGACTGAGGATCGAATTGGTCGTGCCATAAATTGTTCATGCTATAGTCTCTGCACAAGATTGCACTCGCAGGAACGCGGATGCGATTATTTTTTATAAGTATATTATGTAACGTACGTAACATGGAACGAATATGTTCCGCTTTATGTAGACAAGAATGTATCCAATCGAAGGATGAAAAAAAATGTAATACACGTATATCGCTGATGTTTTTATGATTTATTAAGGTGATGTGACACACACGTAGCAATGCTCCGATGGTAACAAATCGCTTTCCCTATTTTCTCCGTGATGGTTGATTCTTCGACCAAAATCAAATTCGGTTTTTGTAGGCAATAGATATAAGTATGAAAACCTAATTTGCTTTTGCTCGTCGGATCAATCGTTTTGGAGAAAATAGGGAAGGCGATTTGTTACCGA
>JAPYZC010000701.1:0-53145 GCA_030522665.1 Ichneumoninae sp. A BG-2022a | reverse complement strand
TACCCGGCAACCAAATTTTTTTTTCTTACGAAAATGATTTGTTAATTTTTCTGAATACGTATGAATTTTTTCAGAATTTTATCTAATACTTGAAAATTAGAATAAAAAAAATTTTACAAACTAATAACATTTTGGGATCATTATTATGGATGAACAATCTTATCAGCATCATCCATATGCTTGATTTTTTTCAGATTTTTATCCGATCGAGAAGTGTTTGTAATTCTCTTTTAATCCTCTCAAACTTATGCGGCGTCAGTCATTGCGCTAGTACGACGTTAAGCGAAATATTTATGAAAGAAAGGAAACAATTCTCAATGTGTCTTTTTCACAGGGGGGAATAGAAGATGTAATATCACCGTGGATACTTCGCTGGGAAGGAGAAAAACGTTCGTGCAATTTGAAACGACAGCGCTCGGCCGGGCATTCGATTAACAGGTCATCGATAATCCGATGCATCAATTTTCCGATTGTGTATCGAACGAAGAATATCGGTCGATTCGATTTCAGTCGTATTGCAATCTGCTGACGAGATTGCATTGATGAAAAAAATAAGTGGAGAAACATAACTTCGCAGACGATAGAACGGAGATGTTTGCTGGGGTGTATAGATCGGATAGCTTAAACAAAAAAATATTAGGAAAACCACGATATGTCTCGCTTGTAGAATTTCACCGGGGTCGTTGCAAAAGCTCGTTATAAGTTCCGTTCATCGACTGAACTTGTAACGAGTTTCCAAACGATTGGACTATAGACGAGAGCAGCCGAGTGGAAATCAAGCGATACTTCCGCGTCAACGCTTAATTCGTGAAAGGCTGAGGAGGGGGGAGAGGGACCATCGGAGGCTCGCGATCGAGCCTCGCGAATTTACGCCGCCGAACGGGAAAATGAAATTATACCAAAGCTACCGAACAAAATTGTTCGTTGGTCGAACAATAACAAGAATATACGAGGGACAATAACAGCGCTGGAGCAAACTCTTTTGCTTCATCATAGAGAAAGCTTTGTTTTGACGACAAAAAAAAATTCGAGATTTTAATGAAAACCCGTTCAGAATGTGCCAAAGCGTCGAAAAATCACATTTAAAAACTGTCGGGATGTATGTGTGTGTGCCAGACCTGCATAATTCAACCGGCTATAAATCGGGTTGAAATTTGGCACGTATGTAGAGCAGTTTGATGCCTCTGTTTGTTACAATTAAGGCATTAATTGAAACTTTCAGATTTTATCACGTTTTGAAATTTTTGAAAAGTTTGTTCGCGCTCAAGCTTTCGAAAATGTTGAGTTATCGCGCTAAAACTATCTATAGAAGTAGACCAACATCAAACTAGGTTCGCTATTGAATTTGGTAAAAATCGGTCGAGCGGTCTCCGTTTTGACATTTTTAATTTTTCGAAAAATATCATTTGCACTCTAGCTCTTATCATTTTTGAGATATTTTCCTAAAGAATTCGACATAAACTAATTATTATGGACCTATGTTCCCTATTAATAGCGGGAAGAATCGATCCAACCGTTTCAATTTTACAAAATTTTGAGAAGAAAACAAAAAATTTGTGCATCACAACGACGTCCATTTTCATTTCAAATATTGAGGAAGAAGCTAAATAACTGGTAGATTCGTGATCAGTGTGAAAAACAAATTAAATATAGTCCCTGAGCGACAACCAAAGAAAAACTTTTTCTGGAATTTTTATAATCAATATTGCAAAAATGAGTGGTTTTGGGTATTTTTAAAAAACGATTTCTTTGCGTCTGTATGGAATCGCAGGAAAACGCAGGTTGCCTATCATGTTCTACGGCACTAAATACACAAGATGAAGTATATGCCGGGATTATAGAAAAGGCTTATAGGAAAGGCTTCTCATAGAAGAAGCTTTGCGAATAATGGAACATATGAGAAAGCGGTACGAAAAATTCAATTTTCAACTTTTTTTTTTCATCTCGTCTATCCTATTCTTACCCGGATGAATATTTATTAGATACCGACAGGACCGTAAAAAATAGCCTGTTCATTGCCGCTCGAATTATAGAATCAGTCGGCAATTTGTCACTGTCGGCGTTGCAGTTGCCGAGCTGAAGGCTTTACCGGCTGATCATCAAAAAGCTCGATCGATCCTCTCGGCGTTCCAGTATTCCGACCGGACAAACCTCTGGCACTCTCGCGTCTCTCCGGTTCAACATTATAATTATCACGGGAGATACGCAACGTTTCTCGAGATAGCGGCGAAGGTTTTCTGCGAATGCGAGCTGCCCGGATGTTAGCACACCTTCGGGAGCCGTCGGTAGTTTAATTAGCGATCGAGCCGTGGTACGCTGTTTTAATTCGTTTTGTTCGCAAGCAGGAACCGACATTCGTTGGTTCTCGCTTGCACGGGGAAGGTTTTGCGGAAGGCTGAGGCGAGCAAACAAAATGTACGCTCCAGAAGCGTCAGAATCGGCCCCTAATACGGCATAGAATTCGTTAACGCCCGAGGTAGCAGCCAGCGACGTAAGTACCAGCTAGTTCTGTGAATTTGTGCATTAAACAAGACGCAGTGTACCTCGCCAAGTGACGACTGTCTCTGCAGCTTCAGCGAAACTCGATGTTACCCGTCAGTCAGTCCCTGTATATTCCTATCGCGTAAACTTCGGTGAACTAAGTTTATCTGGCCCGTCCCAAGTTCCGCTTAGTTCTCCGGCTCGATGCGACGACGGCGCGCCTCATGCGCTCGTTTGCATGACAAATGTGCACGCGGTGCGTGTCGATTAAATTAAATAGTTTTTGTTCTTTTTTTTCCTTGCAATTAGAGAGGGCGCGTGAAAAACATCGCAGACAATGGCGGGAGACTCGGGTCTGTGTGAAAAATAACGGGAAAATAGCGCGCGTGGCAGGGCGAAGGAAGTATTTTTTTAATTGCGTTCCTCTCCGCGGACTGTGACGAAATTCGCCGTCCTCCGTCCACAAAAATTTGTCCAATTAGCCGCAGTGGCCTCGGCCATTGACGGAATTAAATCGAAAAAGTTTGGAATCGCCCGATCAGACGAAAGTTCTCCGAATAATTGGGGTTCGAGTAATATGCTAAATATTATATCGCGGAAGAGAGCTTTTTTTGTAAAGTAATTAGCTCTACGACTGTTTGACGATATTCTATTCGTCAAACAAGTCGACGAGATCAGCGCAGACATTTCATGTCCCAGTCGCCCTTTCAGTTTCCAATCTGCAGTTCACAGGATAACTGCGGCTTCAAACGATCTGCATCTTATGGATCCAAATTAATATTTCAATGGGATAGTTTAAAATCGCTATGCGTGACATTATCTTTCATTACGAATATTTTAGTCGAGCATCATCAACTATTATTTTACAAATTGTTATGCTTTGAGGTCTAGAGGAGAGTGGGGCAAAATGGCACAGCGGGGCAAAACGGGATAACGAAACAAAACGCAAATTCCCAATAACTTTTGGATGGTGGCGATGGTGGTACGTGGGGCAAAACGGGTTGGCAAATTCGGATGTGTCGTTGGGACAAAATGGGGCATCGACAAATTGTTGGAAAACTGAGTTTTGCCCTCACTGTCCCGTTTTGCCCCGGTCTCCCCTATATTATGTTTTAAAACGTGTACACATCTATGTGAAAAGCGCTGGTGCCCGTTAAATAAATAAATAAATAAATAAATAAATAACCAGCGCGCCACCGACATGTCAGAAATAAATATTAAAGCGTTGTCTCAAACCCTTACCTTTGGCGCACTGTAGCATCACGTTGCACCGTGGATAAAAGTAACATCGGAGATTTTGACATCTGAGAGCCGTGACCAATTCGTCGAGAGCGAGTAGAACGTGACGGGCGAGGGTCTCCGGGGCCCAACTTCTCAGAGGATCGGGACCGGCTCTCTCCAACGACCACCAGTGTATAGTCTCTACTATGTGACGCGATACGACTCTCAAACAATCCTATAAAAACACAAAAAAAATAAATGAAAAAAATTTTTTAAATTGATTTTTCATTTGTCAGCTTGCCCATTTTGCCCCGTAAACCCCTATATATGTTTCTGACTTTTTAATCCCCTAATCGACGCGAGAAAAAAAAAACTTTCTTTTGGTTCGTCCAGATGTTATTCAATTCGCGAATGAGCGTCGTCCCGTTTACCCATTTGCCCAGGCGCCATTCATTCCGCGAATCAAAGGAACCCCTGATACGCCGTGGAACACCGGTGCTGAAGCGCGAATGAAAAACTCGTCGCGGGCTATAAGAAGTTGCAGAGTTGTCGCGCTTTTGCTCCGAGAAAACGGGGGTATCGTCCAAGAGGGGAAAACTTTGGGAATCGGGCGAACCCTTTCACCAGCTACTCGCGCATCCGAGCTAGGCGAATACTGTATTATTAGTATCCTCCTCCGCGTCGAAGATCTCAGGAAAAGTTCGACCAGGGAGAGCCAGCTGCGAATGCGGGCGAGCTCTCGCTGCGAGGAAGTTGCAGGCACAGACTCGGAACGCTAATCACAAAGGCAATCACGTAACGGCAGAAGTCCTTTTGCCGAAGGCTTTATGGTACGGGAGTGACTTGATATTCAAGGAGCCTGCTGATTAGTCGAACAAGCACGACGCTCGTCGTGGCGAACCTTTGATAAAGCCCCTGTCTTTCATCGCGTTTAGCTGAAGAAAATTCGGAGCCTTGGGGTTGAATGACCTTTAGCAAACCATCAAACTCACAAACCGCCGAATTTTTTTTTGGGTGGTTTCCTCGTCCTCTTTAAAGATTTTTTTCTGAGCTATTCGCGCGAGTAGGAGCCAGCTCGTGGCACGTATAGCGTGAAGCATACCCTCGGGGAAAAATATTGGCCCGGTACCACCGGCTTTTCTTTTTTTTTTTTTTTTTTCCCCGACCGCGCGTCGAGCGGAAGAACCCTTCGCCACGCTCGGTTGCTCTCTCCACGCCGGTCTCTGGACGAGAAAGAAATCCGAAATTCAATCTACGAGTTTTCTTCGCTTCTCCCGGCATTTATCCGGGGACATGATTGCCGCGGGCCATTCAAGATTCACAAATGAATTCCACGTCCGAGGCGATAACACCTGCCGTACATTGCCGCGAGAGTTCGCCGGGCCCGCGCAGCTCCCGCGAGTCATTGCTTATTCCCGCTCGGGCGAATAACTGCCGAACCGTCCTCGCGGCATCGGATCGATTCAACTTTTCTCATTAACGCGAGATTAGAGTGTAAAATATTCGACGTGTATAATGGAATCAACAACAACGATGGGAGTACAATGTCCGAGCACAATTCCCACCCTGCCGACTTTGTTATCCGATCCTGCAATGTTTTTTTTTCAGCTCTTCCAGGATGCGCCGATCTCTGCGAAGGCAGTGATTTTGGAATGAATAGGACGGATACCTTTAAGGGAATGCGTCACACAACGACTTTTCTACTCTTGGAACTAAAAATCACAAGTGTTATAAAGCAATGAATAAGGTTTTTTAAAAGGATTTCTAATAACTTTTTCCCCACATGGATTCCGAGATATATGAACGTAAAATTGTGTCAATTAACATGAGCTGCATATGGCGCCGCGTGAAAAGCAACATTATTTTTTTTAAATATATGTTTCCAGACTACTGTATTAGAATTTTTTTCGAAAATAATATTACAACATTATTACGGACGCGTTAAAAAAATAAAATCGAGGTGTGCCCATATATTTTTGAAGATATTACGAGTTGAACGAGCTTCGAACCTGTATATGAATAGATACCTGGGTCTCAACCATTGCTAGCAACGTGCCCCCCATCACCCCCTACCATTAAAAAACGGCGATCTGTGACGTATTTAACCCTTTACGGACGGGAGCCTCGCGCCGAGCGTGACTTCCCAGGCCGGGGACTCCGCGGCCTGAGATGTAAATATAACATTCGAATTACTATAGCACACTATTCGTTGACAAAAAAAGATTATTCTACACACATGTAATATCGTGAACATTACTCTTCAAAGAGTATTTTCCCGAATTTCGATGTCATCGATATTTTTTGAGATATAAGGTAAAGGTACCAATGTTCGGACGGTTAAAAACATCTCCAGATTCCAGCAGTTATTAATTCGTCAAGAACATATTTTTTGTGAAAATAACGAAAAATAGTTACCAAAACACATCGGTTAATTGAAAAAAGATCATTTTTTTTTAATTACGGAAGAAAATAAGAAGAGAGTCCAAATGTACGAGTCTACGGACGCGGTTTTTTCGGAATGTCTTTGTATTCGGACACTGTATGTTCCAATGTTTCGGAAAATCATAGATTTTGAGAATTCTGATGTTAATATTAACTGAAAGAATTTCTTTGTCTTTTATTAATTAAATCAATGAAAAAATTATATTTACGCTAAACTGTACTGAAGGTAAGCTACATAGAAAGATGACTAACGTACCTTCTTTGAACTGTCCAATTATTGGATCGCGTATGTAGTAACGCTTGTACCAATTTCCAGACACAGTATCGTCTATCTTTTAATAAAACGCACCAATGTAAAATAATTTAGGCTTAAATTTTGTACATCATTTTTCTGTACATCAAATAACATCGAGGTCCTCGCTCAGCGAGGATCCCGTACCTTAAGGTAATACTAGCGCAATGACTGACG
The DNA here is from genome assembly GCA_030522665.1 of Ichneumoninae sp. A BG-2022a. Classification (NCBI taxonomy): domain Eukaryota; kingdom Metazoa; phylum Arthropoda; class Insecta; order Hymenoptera; family Ichneumonidae; species Ichneumoninae sp. A BG-2022a. The sequence goes on along the minus strand of JAPYZC010000701.1, from coordinate 46,532 downwards.
CCGCCTTAGTTTGAGAGGAATTAAAGAGAATTACAAACACTTCACGATCGGATAAAAATCTGAAAAAAATCAAGCATATGGAAGATGCTGATAAGATTGTTCGTCCATAATAATTATTACATTAATAATGATTTAATAATGATGATTATTACAAATCATTTTCGTAATAAAAAAAAATTTGCTTGCCGGGTAATTTGTTGCACAATTTGTTTTCAGTAATTTGTTATGAACATTCTGAAATTATTATTATGCGCAAACAATGTTAGAATTTTTTCAGATTTTTTTCTCATCGAGAAGTGTTTGTAATCTTTGTCTTTTTTCTCTCGAACTTAGGCGGCGTCAGTCATTGTGCTAGTACTGCCCTAAGGGTTAAGAATGTATTTCATATGTGCGAACAGACGGCAACTAGATGACTGCGACATTGCGCTATCTTCATAAACCCATCAAAGAGACCTTCCGCTAAAGTATAATAAGTGCACCAGCAATTTCTTTTTTTGTTTTACACAAAAACAGCATATGTGCCATTGAATAGTCGAAAAATAATGCAATACCTTCTGTTTCATGGGTACATTCAGAGCCCGACGTCCCCGGAGCTGCTCGATAATCTCCATAAGAACGGATCTCGTGCTTGCCGGTACACTCTCATCGGAATAATGCTGAGTCATGATGGTCTCCGCTGCCGGGGACCGTAGTCTCCAGAGAGTGGCTCGATCGTCGCAACGAGCACCGGGATACGGTCCGACGGCCACTGCGTACATGCCCTGAAAATCGAGAAAGAAAACTTCGTCGTCGTTGTCGTCGTCGCGAATTTTATTTCGCTACTGACCCCCCGAAGACCGAAGCAAGTAAGAGAACGATCACTGGGGGAGGGCGCAGAAAAGCGGGACCGAAAAGTGCCCGAGAGTGGAGAGTGCCATTCGCCGTGCCTCGTGATAAAGGGTGCTTCGGCGAGCATCGATTAGTTCGCAAAGGGCTCTACTCAGTCGATGTCAAAGAGACAATTTCGAGGAAAATCTGTGGAAGTTGTTTTATTTCCTCCTCTTTCGCTCGCCTCAGCAACAGTGTCCTCTTCCGGATTCTCCTCGTTTCCTCCTGCGCGTCCCTCCTTCCGGAATTTTTCACCGTCCGCTCGGCGAGTCCGCGAACATTCTTTTCCCGGCATCCGCAAATATTAGCTGTAGGAAAAATGTTTGCCTCGTTTCGCCCACTTTGAAGCCCGGGCTCCGGCACAGAGCCGCCTCCCAACTCACTCCGTCCGTGTATTCCCGTATTTTCCAGCGGTGCCGGGAAGAGGGCCCGAGTGCCGAATAACAATTCGCAAACAAAGTGCATGCACTACATAAATCCCAAACGAAGAGAAACTCCAACACAAACGCGGAAGCGCGCGCTCTCGCGACTCAACCGCAGAGTCCGAACTAACGGACTAATTAAACGAACTAAACATTCTAAACGATGTTAAAGGGGATGAGGGAGAGGGGAGGGGGTGGGGGAGGGGAAGGGGAAGGGGAGGAGAGGGAACCCGAAAGCATGAAACACGTTCATTTATATTTGTTTGTGCGAGCCAACAGCAACCGACGAATAGTAGTGCAATGTCGACGCAGCGAACTCACACTCTGGGCGGCCGTGTAGTGCACAAGCGAGTCGCAATGATGGAGAGGCACTCGGCGTGGATAATCGGCGAGAGTGGACCACGAACCAACTCCGGCGCCAATTAAAATTCTGACTTCAACGTCACGACCGCCGCTCTTCGAATCCTCGTCCATCCCTATTCTCAGGAGTATACCGCTCGCGTCCTCGACGAGAGCCACTCGATGATCCCTCGCTTCTCCCTCGGATCGCCCCTCCGTCGCAGCTTCGCCGATAAATTAACATGAAAAAACGATCGAGATGCATGAGGAAAAAATAAATACATACATATTTCGTTAGGCGTCATCATTGCAGCGTGAATAAAGTACGAGCGCACGACAGCGTCAACATAAATGTTCGTAAATATGAAATGAGTTTGCCATTTCACCCTTGTGGAGATTACGATTTTTTCTTTCTTTTCTTTCGCAAAGATTTGGCTTCCTCATAGAGGAAGCTTTGTGTTCGTAAAAAAAAATTGAGATTTTAATGTCAAAATATTTAAAATAGTATAAAACGTCGAGAAATATGATTTTTAGCTGGCGTCCGGATGTATGTGTGTGTGTGTGTATGTGACAGAGTTGCATCATTTAAAATGATTATAACTTGAAAATGACTTGAGACAGCAAGTTGAAATTTGGTACACTAGTAGAGCGATCACGTCGCTTCGTTCAGTGCTATTTTCGTGAACATTAAGGCCCAATTGGAGATTTTATGTGATTTTCAATTTTTTTTTAATTCTCTGTGGTAGCTCTAACTTGCATAAATTTGGAGATATTGTCTTAAAACTGCACATGAATATAGTATTTTGATCAGAGACCTTTGGTGTTGAATTTGGTCAAAATCCATCGAAAATGTCCGTTGACAATTAAAATTTTCATATGGGTTCCTCATAAAAGATGAAAATTGAAACTTTCATATGGCTTCCTCGTATAAGTTGAAAATTTTCATGTGGCTTTCTCATAAAAGCTGCAAATTGAAATTTTCATGCGACCTTCTCATAATGTTCCTTTATTTGCGTAGTTTCCTCTATGAGAAAGCCAACAATACAGGAAATGCTTCCTCATAGAAGAAGCTTCGCAGATAAAGGAACATTATGAGAAGGTCGTATGAAAATTTCAATTTGCAGCTTTTATGAGAAAGCCACATGAAAATTTCAATTTTCAACTTTTTTATGTTTTTTTTTGTCTGAAATATGTTTGTACGCAGTGTTGGCTGCGAGGTTAAAGATTCGGGAGTAATGCGAAGCCGTATTACTCGGTAATAGCGAGGGAAACTCAATTTTGTCAGTTCCTGGCACAAAAGCTCGACGGCTCTAGGGCTTTGACCCTTTTTTTTCTCGAGATTCCAACAGCCGGACAAATTCGCTGATTTACTCGCGGGTTCCGTTGGCATCGCGGCAAGCGAGTCCCCGGCTGCGCTCTGCCAGTCACCGGCCTCACCCGCTTGCTTTTCTCCTCGCTCGTTATTTTTAATCTCCATCAGTTATAATTAAGCAACTTCAAGCCGAGCGTTACTTCTGATTTATTAGGGCGCTTTGTATATTGAGTTACCTGCTGGCGGTGACTCCGCGCGAGCTTTCAGCATGGGGCTGCAGAGTAGTTTGCATAATTCAGCGATTGCCGGGAGAAAAGGACGGTACAGGGGGAAAATGGGGTAAATATAATTAAAACGACTTTCGTTTTCTATCTTCGTTGTTCGCTAACTCACCGGGGCCGAAGAAAATTCTGCAGTGATCGGGCTGCTTCAGGATCTTGTCCAGGACTTCCGCATCGACTATCTGTCCAGGCGCTTGGCAAACACCCTCCGCCGCTTCATTAGTTATTTCTTGCAGAAGGAAACGAACAATCATTTTTAACCCAGTTACCGTGATAAGGGCACGTGGAACACGCTACTTTCACCGTACGACCCGTACTTAAGGTACTAAAAAAATCTGAAAAAATTCTAGTATATAAAAGGTGCTGAAAAGATTGTTTGTGCATAATAATAATTTCAGAATGTTCATAACAAATTACTGAAAAAAAATGTGCAACAAATTACCCGGCAAACAAATTTTTTTATTACGAAAATAATTTGTTAATTTTTCTGAAGACGTATGAATTTTTTCAGAATTAAAAAAAAAACGGATAACATTTTGGGATCATTATTATGGACGAACAATCTTATCAGCATCTTCCATATGCTTGATTTTTTTCAGATTTTTATCCGCTCGAGAAGTGTTTGTAATTCTCTTTTATTACTCTCAAACTTAGGCGGCGTCAGTCATTGAGCTGATACTACCTTAATCGGTAACAAAAACGGTAATACATTTTTTTTGCTTCTCAATTTAATGAATACGGCGAGATGTAGGGGAGAGCTCGGCAAAATGGAACAGTGAGGTAAAACGAGACAGTGAGGGCAAAACGCAATTTTCTAATCATTTTCAGCTGCCCCATTTTGGCCCAATGATACATTCGGATTGTCAACCCCGTTTTGCCCCACGGACCACCATCGCCACCATTCAAAAGTTATTGGAAAATTGCGTTTTGTCTCATAATCCCGTTTTGCCCCGCTGTGCCATTTTACCCCACTCTCACCTAAGCAATGTTTTCATGACAATTTTAGTAAATAGTTTGAAAATAAATGGCTTCGGAAGTTAAACGCCCGATTCGCCAGACCCGCGCCTCGACTTCCGAGATGACAATTTATTGCTATTTTTATTTTATTTTATTGTTCGTCGATTCATTTTCTTCACGGAGGAAGCTACAGCCAACAGTTGTGTGTGGCCGAGGGAATCCCTCGATTCCGAGATATCCAGCCAATACTTCATGCAGGATTCGTCGTAAACCGAGATAAGGTTCTTAAGCGCGTGTTCACGTGTACGGGGAAACTTCGCACCTTGTTTCGTAACGGCTGCCAATAGATTTGCAAGCTTCGCTTTCACGAGATCCCGCCGAAGCCTTCCTCCAGGACCGAGGAACTCGGCCCACAACTCGGCATCGGTGCCGCGTACTCGCAGACGCGCAAATCCCGGCAAACTCGAATCCTCCTCGACGCTCGGTGCGCCGCTCTCGCACTCGGAATAAATTCCGGGTGCCGATAGAGCATCGATGCGTAACAGATACTCGAATTTTAGTTGCTGCAAACGAAAATTATATCCCGGTGAAACGATGTTACGGGTGATGAAGAAACTCGCATCAATTCGCGCATGCGCGTATTTTCATCCATGTATACATCTTATGGACCAGATCGATTGTGTCTATCCAGTGCGCATACGGCCTTTTTTACACGATTATTATAATTTCAATCTTGGCTCGATACATTTTTATTTTATTTTTTTCTTTACCTTTATTCGACGTCTCTCGTTCAGCGAAACGAGGAACATGGACGAGAATCTTCGGTCCAGATTACCCACTCCCGATATAAGACGCTGAACCAATCTCTCCACGTTGGCCTCTATACCCGTAATATCTGTCGAACATTTTTGAAATTGTTTTCTCATGCTATAATACAATCATATTCCGGTTGTGGGATTATATTAATAATATACATTAAAAATTATTTAGTCATAGTTACACTAATGGATTTTTCAGAATTAATAGACGATCATTGTTTTTAAAAAATATGATTTGCATTGTGCAAAAATGAAGTACAGTGTTGAAATGAACGAAATTTGGATTGAATGTATGTCGGGTTAAGAACGTAAAATCCGTGGAAATCACTGCCGTTTAAATTGAAATATCTAAATTTAGCAGGTTGTCGTGGCTCGGGCGCTTCGCGCCTTCGCTGTGTAGTATGAAATTCAAATAGATCAAAAATATATAAAGGTTATACGTGCCTAATCTTGAAACGTCGTGCAATATTCAGTCATCTGTCTCCTGCGTAAGTCTCAATTTGAACTTTATTAGTAAGCTAAAACTACCCGTAGCTGCACACTTAAGGAAGCAGTCCCAGTCCCCGAACATGCATGAAAAATCACATTTCTGTCTCTCTGGCACGCACGTTTCGTCCGGCCACTGGGACGTTTACCTTATAATTCTGCCCTCGTCTCTGCCACCTTTACATGTATTGCTATATTTAAGGTCTTAGTATTAGGATTATGAATTATTATTTCGTATTTTTAATTAATTTATTTATAGTTTATTTAATTGAATTTTTGTATTTATGATTATGTGCAATTTTTAGGTAATTTCAATGTTACTTGATATTTGTATGTATGCTTATCTCAAAAAATGTTTCTCTCTCCATGTCCCTGTGTCTTTTATATATAATAATAATTATTATAAACATATACACAAAGTCTGGTATATACATTTAATAATACCAATTAAAAAAATGTCTTGAAGCAATAATATTATAATTTTTTTTTAAACTTTTTATTAATTAATAATTATTTGTTGGTGCGGAAAAATAAAACTGAAAAAAGGTCTTGCTATACTTCATTGCTGATTGTAAAGCAACAAAACCAATATTGAGTTCGTATATTTCAACCAAATCCCATATGGTCTAGTGGCTAGGATACCTGGCTTTCACCCAGGAGGCTCGGGTTCGATTCCCGGTATGGGAAATTTTTTTCATTTTTTTTTTTTTTCACTTGACCGTCACATATATTTCAATGACACTTTAAAAAAATTAAAACATTGATAAGACATTTAAATTTTACCATGATTATCATTGACGTCACGCTCGATAGACTGTCGAAAGAAGCCATTCAGGTTGTCCAACTGTTCTTTCGTGAATGTGAGTTTGGTTGTCATCAGTCGGGCGCCACCGCTTTTAGCCGAGGCTCCGCTCGAACCGCAACCCATTTTATTTTCCCCTCCTGCAATAAACGAGCTCGAAATGAAAATTGCGACGATTTATTGTTGGGGCTCGAATGTCCAGCTATCCTCCCTCCGATAAAAAAAAATGAATGCTTGGCCGGAAATGTATCGAAATAATCGTAAGTATCGCCGTCGATTTATTCATGGATTGATAGTCAGTCGGTCGAGTCCGACACTAGAAGTCATTAATGAAAAACTGTAATCTTGCCGAAAAAATAAGTTTTTCTCTTTAGAAATTAGCGACGACCACGAATCTGTAAGTTTTTTTACTCTCAGGGAAAAATATGATATTTCATATAAAAATTATCACTGGAGGCGCGAAAACTAAAATTTAAATGTTTACAGAAACGCTGCTTCGAGATGCCCCTGATTAATTGAAAACATCGCAAACGAGCGAAAGTTGTTCAATTAAATTTTGAGTTACAGCAGTTTCGATATGCACACTGTATAGCAGTCCTGTTTAAAATAATGAGTTCGAATCTCCAAATACGTCCGCGATTAAAGAAAATTCGATCAAACAAATTACGGATGCACTTTGCTTTCGAGTAATGCAGTCCTCTCATTCCGTAAAAATTTCTTTCGCTTTCCCTGCAATTCTTGCTGCCTCTCGGTTACGATCGTATTTATTTCAAGACCGATCTGGTACACGACGGTGAAAAACGTGTTCCACGCGATCGTAAACACGCGAAAGTATTCTCGAATTCGTTTGAGTTGCGTTACGACGTATGTGCGATGGGCTTTCCGCTGTATTGCACGAGAAAAACATTTTCGCTCGAGCGATTTAAATGAAACTGCTTTTGACTGTGGGCTCGTGTATATATCGCCAATCTATAGATTTCATATGTACGGAATTTTGGAAAATAAAAAAGTACACATACTTCGCATCAAAGATACGAAATATTTATACCGGCTGTACGCGCGTGCATGCTCGAAAGCTTGGTAAATATAACTGTTGTATGAATTTTCAATATAGCTATGCAGAGATTCATCGCTGCAGTGGAACGCTCCAGTGGATGCCGTTGTTGGCTCGAGGCCACAGACGCGGCAATCAAATCTATTCTGATTAATTGATTGAAAATCGTTGCGCGCCGAGACTAGCGAAACAGGGTGGGGAGAGGGTTAATGTTTCGGACGTAAAGGTCCAAACGGGCGCGTAATTATCTCGCGGGGCTCCAAAGAAATCGACGCAGTGAGACAAAGTCATCATCAAATTTTATTCTGGCGATCAAAGAAAAAATTAATTCTTCAGCTGATTGCCGAAAGTACATTGTAAAAAAATTTTGTTTGAAAATTAATGAACAGTATTGGAAGCTTTTTTACATAAACCGTTTCTGAAATTTCAGACGCATGTGCGTTGCAATTTTACAATAAAATTTGTATTTTTCGTGAACATTTTTGTAAATTTTGCAACAAAAGATTTGTAATTTTAATATCTGGTATTTTTACTTTACAAGCAAAGTACATTAATGTTTAATTAATATGAGAATGTCAGCAAATTTCAAGTTCCAGTACATTAAATTTTCAATTTATTTTTACAGTGTATAAAATAATCGCTCCCTCAAACAATCGACAGAAACGAGTTACAACCTTTTCGCGCACTTCGGAGGATCAACGATCGTTGATGAGATTTAAAATAATTCGCTCGGCATAATACGTGCATGGTTACAGCGCCGAGTAGAAATTTAAAGAAAGGAAAAGAAAATGAATAAAGTGGACACTCGGTAACGAGGCACGGAGGTTCGCTATTATTACACCCCCCTGGCTTCTGGTATCCCATTTAACTCTCGTTGCGCTTTAGTCTCGCGGGATCTCCTTGGGGACCGGTAATCCCGCCACTTAATCGCCCTACTAATGACACTTTTTTGTTCAATTTTGTCTGTCTCTCCCCGTATTACGGAATTTTAAACGAAAACCACGATTAATTCAACCGGAATTATTATTCCGAATTTCCTCGTCGTCGACTAGTCCGGCGCGCTTCTGGCTCTCCTCCGTACCCACCGATACCATTAAGTATGAGAAATTCCACATCCCCAACCAAATCCAAAGTCTGATTTTCGAGTTTAAAGGATTTTTTTTTTCCAAGAGCGTATGAAAATAAAAATTAGACGAATGGACTCGGGTGAGCTTGACATTACAGCCGCGATCTGCTTACTGCGATGCCCTCTGCTTTTGGTGCGCGAGGGCTGATAGCGACGGCAACGGAGGGTTGGAATTTGTGTGGAATCCACATTGGTGAATTCCCCGTGGAAATTCCATGAATGCGTATATCTCTGTCACAAGGACGTACGTGCATAAGTGACGAGGTCGTCGTGCAATCCGGACCTCTTTCGCGACAGTATGAATCTGCAGTTTTGCGTGACATATTATTTACGTTCACATACGTGTGTGCAATACTCTCGCGCACGATTCGTCAGCACGATACGGTCCAACGGCGAATTTTGTCGGTTTTTCCACTTCCACGATTGCCTCTCGGTAATCCATCAATGAGAATTCCACTTACCTCAACCGTTCGGTAGCCGTGAAGCGAAGTACGGAGTCGTCGAGCATCGAGTACGTATTTCCTCGAACGGCAACGGACGAATACACTTGGGAGTTAATACGAAAATGCGATTAATGCGTTCGCCAAAGTATCGCGCAAATGTTCGATCCAAGAATAAGTCAAGCGTATTCTATAATACTTCCTATCGTGCACTATACGTATAACAGTAACAATTGAATGTCGTCGGAAAACGAATAAGAGGAATAATTTGGTTGTTGCCCGAGGAAAAACCGATCGAACTTTAAACCGTAGTGCGGTCTAACACGCGAGAGTGAAAACGTAAACTCACGCCGACAAGAACACGACGTACACTGATTCAGTGGTATTTTGTGGAGCAATACCGAAGTAGTTTACACACTGTTTTCCACCAATACGGGAGTACGATAGAGTGTGCCGCATCGGCTGTATGGTGAAACTACTGACCACTCGTAATTATGGCCTCATAAAACCTTGATGGACAAAAGTTATCCGCTCGTTCGTCGTGTGTATACGCTCTCGGGAGTCATGACAATGCATCCACGGTTCCCGACCATCGTCGCGCTGGAATCACTTCCGATTCCGATTGTTGTAGCCTAACGTCCGGTTCTGCGGGCGCGCCCGTGACGAACCGGCGGGACACATGCGCGTGGGTTACATTATGACTGTGAACGTTGTAAGTCCCAGTTTGTGGTATTCTACACTGTGCCGACCGTTTCGCCTCGCACACTTCCCAATATCCTGAACGAAACTGTAGCACTCGAATAGCTCGATACGCAGTTTGTTCGGTTACGCTGGATGCAGCGAAATTAACATCGGAATGGAACATTTTACAAGCGCATTCGGATGGTGATACTTATTAACGGGTCGAGTTCATTATGACGAACTGATTCCGTCCTGATATTAAACAGCTATGAAATTTAGAAACCGGTAAGTCAGATTTCGAGAGATTTACCGGAAATACGTTAATTCCGGCTTGAAAATCTCTTTTTGTGACCGGAAGTGACGTTATAACGGAAATAGGTTACTTTTGGCTTGAACATCTCATTTTGTGACCTGAAGTGACGTCGCAGGGGAAAACGTCACTTCCAGTTTGAAAATCTAATTTTTCGCCCCACGCGAAACTTTTATGCGAAGCATGGCGTTATTTTTAACGTCATGCTAAAAATACGTTACATTCGGTTTGATAAAAATCCAATTTTTCAACCAGAAGTGACGTCGTACAGGAAATACGTCAATTCTGGTTTGAAAATCTCATTTTGTGACCAGAAGTGACGTAATAACGGAAATACGTTACTTTCAGCTTAAACATCTCATTTTGTGACCGGAAGTGACGTCGCAGGGGAAAACCTCACTTCCAGTTTGAAAATCTAATTTTTCGCCCCAAAGTAACGTCATGCTGAAAATACGTTACTTCCGGTTTGAAAATCTAATTTTTCGACCAGAAGTGACGTCATACCGGAAGTACGTCAATTCTGGTTTGAAAACCTCATTTTTAGCCCACAAGTAACGTCATAGTGGAAAGACGTTACTTCCGGTTTGAAAATCTCATTTATCGACCGGAAGTGACTTCAGCTTTGAAAAGGTCATTAAAGGTCATTATCTGATACTGTGGCGCAGATCTATGTATGTCCGTATTATAATGTGGAACACAAGTATTCCGAGTACCGATCGAAGATATATTTACCGACAAGAGATAAACCGTGTTCTCGCGCGGGAAACTTACATCACAAGGTGTGACCTCTACCAGTGTCTCGAGCAAACCACTTGTCAATTATCTTAGATCGGTGGTAAATCGTAGAACGCGACTGCAGAATTCTACGGTTTCAACGAAACAGAACGGCGTTATGGATCTCTTATAAAAAGATTTTTTTGTTGCAATATTAATAAAAACGTGATTGCAATATACATTTTAACGAATAAACAATGGCCACGTCTTATATCAAGGATGACCAGGGTGAGTATTTTTCAACGCGAGCTTGGTGCGATAACTCTCGAAAAAATTTCGCCGGGATATTTATAACCTCAATTGATGTAAACAATTGTCAATATATTTTTTTTTGTTCCAAAGCGATTCGCATACGAAGCACGTTTTTAAATACCGAACTTCGAATTTTTCATACGGCTCGGTCTGATAAACTTCACGCGCTTTGTAAAATATCACGCGTGAAAACGAAGCTGTTCTTTGCTGTCAATATCCACACCGAATTACCCGCTGTGATTTTAGTCGAGAGATATTAATCAACGAGTAAGCAACAAAAGCAGAAGTAATCAACAATTAATTAAATTAATAAAATAAATTACAGTCATAAATTAATTTACTTTACTGATAAAATGAAATTAAGTAAAATTAATACCATCCTCGCACAGTATGAGCCGATCGCTTATATTGCGCATGAAATTTTGGTTGCTAATTCTACCTTATAAAGTGTACTAAGTTTTGCGAATCGAAATGTCTGTTGTCGCTATGCTTTGGTCCTGTTGGTACCGTATGAATATATTTTTTACTCCCTGAAAGGTAAATAATTCAGATCTTCATAGACAATTGAAACGCTGATGATGAATCAAGACTTTTATTAAATTTGCTTAAAATTTTGTACCACAGGTGGAACTTTCATTCCTGCTAGTCAGCGTCCCGATGGTACTTGGAGAAAGCCACGCAGGGTAAAAGATGGATACGTCCCGCAGGAAGAGGTTCCTCTGTACGTCTGATGATGCTCCCTCTTACACTCTAAAAAAGCTCTACACATTTAACAAATATTTCTTGTCCGTAAAGCTATACAATTAAAAAACAAAATTGAAATTTTCATATCGGCTCGTCATAGAGGAAGCTTCGTGAATAGAACATTATGAGAAAGCAGTATGAAAAATTCAATTCTCAACTTATATGAGGAAGCGATATGAAAATTTCAATTTTCAATTTGATTCAATTTCAACGTCTTGTTTGACATTGATGCAAAACAGCTTGGCCGACTCAGGTTCAGTGTGAAAAAAAACCCCAACGTTGTATTCACATAAATTTTCAACAAGACTAATGTTTCATTGCAGATACGAGAGTTTGGGAAAGCAGTTTCTTAAAAACAAACCCACTCATCCACCAGGCGTTTCGGCCGAATACATCGCCTCCCAGAAAGCGAAAAAAGATGCCGAGATTGGAAAATCCTCGATACCCGGTATGCCGGTACAGAACGATTCGAAGAAGAAGAAAAAGAAGACCAAGAACAAGAGTAGCAACAGTTTAACGGACGATATGGCGGCAGTTAAGATATCCGAGCCTGCGTCGACTTCGAAGACGAAAAATTCGAGCAATCCGACGAAGTCGCAACCACCCGCGTCGAGCAGACAAGACACGACGGGTGCGTCGCATCTGAGCGACAGTATGAAGAGGCTAAAGAATCTTCGTAAGAAATATCGGGAGATCGAGGTACTCGAGCAAAAGCTTAAGGACGGTGTGATAAAAAATCCGGACCAGGAGATGGTCGAGAAAGTATCGAGAAAGAATGAAGTTCGAGAGGAAATTGAATTTTTGGAGTCGAATCAATGATGCACGTAGTCGATCGTTGGTACAAGTTTCATTGTGCCATTGCCATTTTATCGAAGTAATCTTCAATTTTATTTTTACGTTTTTTTTTCTCTACGTTTCTCAATGAATTATATTCATCCAACACCATGTTTGAGATAAATCATTATTTTAGTTACTGTATAAACATGACTAAAGAATACCTGTGAAATTGTACATTTAGACGTGAATATTACGATGAATTAATGAAAATGACATCAATGGATATGAATATTTTTTATACCTCTGAGCGGGCAGAGTAGAAAGCGTGAAAAATGCTGAGCGTCGAAAATGCAAATACCGAGGATAGCTCAGCTGCCGCTAAAACAGCAGACAACATTCTATGGGCATCGGTAACTTATCTGCAGCGTTCTGTTTTCTATATAAATTGATCGCTCTCACTTTTAATTTGTTTAAAAAAATTTCGAGAAATTATTACAATGGCAAAGATTTCTGTTCAATAACTGTTTTAAGTTTCGTCCAAACTTTCATTTACAAAAATATGTCGTTTTTCTATCGTCCTTGCACCAGTTTCACTTTGTCTCACAAGTAAAGGTATGATTGGTAACAAACAAAAAATACCGGATATACATTAGCCCATTTTCTATGAACGCATTGCCGTCGATTCAAATAATTGATCCCCAATTATCAATGTCAATAGCTAGTGCAAACCCTATGCAGGCTAATGCGCTCGTGTATCAGTAGCAGCAGATGTTAGAAAAAACTATCGGGGTAAAAAAAATACTTAACGAAAGGTTTAAAATCCTGTGGTTTTCCCATGACCGTTCCTTCCGAGTATCAATTATATAACGATTTGTGGAATATAGCCAAAAATGTTATACATTGATTGTTCTAATGTGTTTCTCATGCGCTCCACTTTCACGATTAATTTACCATACCGCATCCTAATCGAAACTTTTGCGAAATTGTGCGAACACTTTCGATTGAATTGTCAATCGGCGGTTATTACCGTCGAAGATACATAAAAAATAATAATACACATAATATCTAATAGAGCGTTTTTCACAAACGCATCTGTCACAATGAGCGAATGTAGTCGCCATATGTGTCAGTAGCTCACCGGACGTCATTATAGCTAAACTATTGTCCACCTCGAGGAACCCACTGCCGATGAGGCAAACCGGATCTCGTGCTTTTTTATGGACAAAACTTTTAAAGCCTCAGGTATATACTCTGCCAGGTGTTGAAGCATCCATGGGAATTATGCTGATAACTCATCGCTATTCTCACGGTGGTCCAACATGCGACAATCCGAAGAAATGTGCGCTCGCATTTGTTATACAGTAATGACGATGTTGGCCGTGGTACGTATTACCATTGGGCAACATCCTGTTATGGTAAAATTTTTTTCGATACCGTTTTATTTTTATTTTTTTTATGCGTCTTCTTTGTATTTAATGCACCAGAAAGAAAGTTCCAAGGCCAAAAATGTTTCTCCCACCTTTTTGTCGTCGCCTAAACTTGAGTTGAAAATTTTTTTTTTTTCACGACTTTGCTAAAATAACTCGCCAAAAATAATTCGCCACATTCCTTGCGTGCAACACGGGCGGAAAATCGCGACCAATGGTCATTATTAACCTGTGCGCATGCGCAGTACTGTTTCATTACTCCCGGGTAGTAATAGGGCTCGTAGACGCAGTTCAATGACAACAGTAATAGGGCTCATTACTCCCGAGGCAGTAAAGGCCATAGGGAAATATGACGATTGTGCGATGCAAGAAATGTGGTTATTTTAACGAACTTGGAAAAAAAATATCGTATGCTACACGGGTGGAAGCGCATTTTCACCTCGAGTGATTTCTGCACTCGCTTCGCTCGGGTAGCAAACTGCACTCGGCGACAATCGTGCACCCCTTGCATCCCTTGCAGCATAATATATTCCGTCTTCATACATTTTATTTATGTTCAATGAACAAAAAAGTTCCAGGATCAAAAATGTTTCTCCGAATGATCGGTGCTATCATAAGTTATCTATGATTATGTCGTTGCCTGAATTTAAGTTGCACTTGTTTTCCACACGTCTTATTTATGTTCAATGCACCAGAGAGAAAGTTCCAAAATATAAAATGTTTCTTCTATAGATCGGTAATATTACAAATCACCTATGGTCAACATTTTTTTTCGTTGTTTTAATTTACGTTCAAAAATTATTTTTTTCCACACGTTTTATTTATTTTCATATTGTCGTTGCCTGAATTTAAGTTGCACTTGTTTTTCCACACTTCTTATTTATTTTCAATGCACCAGAGAGAAAGTTCCAAAATATAAAATGTTCCTTCCATAGATCGGTAATATTACAAATCACCTATGGTCAACATTTTTTTTCGTTGTTTTAATTTACGTAGACATTTTTTTTCACATTTTATTTATTTTTATTCCACCCGACAGAATTTTCCATGATATAAAATGTTTCTCCCACCGATCGGTAATATTATAAATTACCTGTGGTCAATCTTTTTTGTCGCTGCCTGAACTTGAGTCGACAATTTATGTTCTGCTTTAATATCGAACCTTGACTGGATCACCCGATTATTGGCCGATCCAGTTAAGATTTCTCGTCGACAACGTTATCCAGCGTGACGAGGAGATTTAACGTTCGGGCTGGGTGACCGCAAGATTCTCCGGATACTCGTGGCTTGCAAAGTTCCGAGACCGTTGACGATGACGAGTCTCGAGTGACTTTGCACGACATAATAGGAGTGTTTGACCCCTTGATTGACGGGGGCGAGCCTCTCGTGAACACACTAATGCCACACGGTAATTTATCAAAATGCGCCGCGTTCCCACAAATGTAACACCGCTATGGGACACATGTCGCGTTAGCAGCTCGACGAAGCCACCTGGGCCATGCGCTACCTTAACCAACCTTCGCGTTTATGTTTCTCATGCCCGAGTGAACATTCGCCTGTCCACGATGATACGACGGTATGGAGTGAGGAGCAATTTTATTTTAATTAACGGAGAGAAGCGACAGGCAACGTTTGTCCCGGTGGGACTCGAGGTGCATCGTGTGCAGCGAAAGGGTCAAGTGGAAATGCACATAGCAGACTCATGTCGGTGGAACTGAAACATGCGGATAATTTTTTTTTACATTAAAATTAGCATAATAATTAATTTAACCAATCGACAGTCTGGGCATCCTCGATTCCCCGAAAATGTCCTTGAATTTTGCGTAGGCTTGGAAAATTTCTGGAACGCCTTTGAATTTTTTCTTTGGTACTCGAGATGTTCCATTTTTCTCTTCTCAAAAAACGCCGAGGCTAAAATATCTCGTATTAGTTATATATGTATTATTGTCGTTTATGAAAGCATTCTGATTGGCGCCGCACGAGCCTAAAGCTGCTGCTTGATAACTTCAGTCGTGCTGTATTTTGACACGTGTTGATTTGGAGCATCGCGAGATTGTGAAGTCTATTATCAGCCAGAGCATAATTTAAAAAATATTTTTGATAGTCATTAACTCCTGCAAGACCGCGACCCGACGTATAATATCTACAATTTGTGCCACGATGAATGAGAGTCGCGTTGGCGTGTTATAAACATATTATAAACATCAAACGACGATGTTTTTAGCTTTAATACGGATAACCGTAAAAAATGGTGATATCCAAAATGGCTCATCCACTTCAAGACATTGATTCGAGAGCGAGGGAAGGGAAACATTTCAGAAGAAATGAAGATATTTTTCGGCGATCATTGGATCGATTAAATTGTGCAGATTTAAAGCAAAAAAATTAAAACAAATCACGACAGCGAAGCAACGGGAGGTCCTCCGGTCAGGCACCAGGAAATGCCGTCTCTCGCCGAAAATATGTATTGTCGCTTTATCCGCCAAGGTAGAAGATCGAACGGTCTTATGATGCAAATAGCGTGTTCCACTTAAGCGTCAGCCCTGGGAACCTTGTCGGACACGATTTTAGCATAATCCAAAAAATTTAACAATAAACTCGTCTAACTTTACAGCTGCCCAGTAACTAGCTTACCGAGGCCTCGGAACGTTGACCTAGTCTTGAAAGACAGCGACGAGCGAAGGGGTTCGTCTGCGCGAAAGCGAAGGGGGGTCAAACACGTGGAGAAGGAACGAGACGAGGGCTGCCGAGCAGCAAGCGTACGCCCCAGATCCGCTAGTTAACAGCCCAGTGTCCTCACTGATTTGCATGTGTCCAGAAACCTCTCCTCCAGCGAGAAAATCGCAAGGCGATACTATGCGTAAAGAAAAATTCATTCAATAAATACAAATAAATGTAACATTTATTTGAGGAAACTTGAATAATCACAAATTATTTAATTTAGATTCGGCAAATATAAAATTCTCTAAACACTGGGCTAGTTAACAGCCCAGTGTCCTCACTGATTTGCAAGTGTCCAGAAACCTCTCGTCCAGCGAGAAAATCGCAAGGCGATACTATGCGCAAAAAAAATTCACTCAATAAATACAAATAAATGTAACATTTATTTGAGGAAAATTGAATAATCACAAATTATTTAATTTAGGTTCGGCAAATATAAACTCTCTAGACACTGGGCTAGTTGACAGCCCAGTGTCCTCACTGATTTGCATGTGTCCAAAAACCTCCCGCCCAGCGAGAAAATCGCAAGGCGCTACTATGTGCAAAAAAAATCATTCAATAAATACAAATTAATACAAATTATTTATTAATTAAATAAATATAACATTTATTTAATGAAAATTGAGTAATCAAAAATTATGTAATTTAGATTCGGTAAATATAAAATTCTCAGGCAAATAAAAAATGTCCCATTCGATCGACCTTCCGAGGTCGCCGGAACCGAGCGTGTCCGACACGTGGGTTTCTCCGGGCCGCGTGGTAATTTCCAACGGAACAACGAAAAATCCATGCCCCTCGTGCGCGACGAGTTTTTTCTCATCGAGTCCGAGTCCGGGTCGTTCATTGCATCGGGACAAATCGAGCGATCCGGAATCTCAGCTGTTTTTCAGCGCACGCGATCCTTGACATCTGCTTGCGGAAGTTGTGCAAGGATGTTTCATCCACGCTCGGGGTTCTCGTCGATCGACGGTCTCACGGCTCTCTAAATCACGAACCCCCTTGGACTGGTAGGCGAAAATTATGAATCGGATCTGGAGGGGTTGGGCGCACGAGAGCGAGAACCAAAGAAATCATTACCCTTAATACCAGCGCGGGGCACGTCTGAAGGTATCGGTATTATGAACAGGGGAGGGGGGCACAAGAAGGGTCCGGAGGGGGGGCAAGAGCATCGGCTCTTACGTCACACGCGTGGTTCCCGCCGCGGGCTTTGCACATGCTCGTGACGTCAGCCGAGGCACACGTCACCTGGGGTGACGTCGGAGACCTCGTGGGGTCCGTGAATCTTAGGGGCGACGAGGGGCCCAATATTATACGAGAAGGGCCGAAGGGGGGCTGCCGGCGAAGCCAAGATCCTCGTGGCACGGTACGCATGCACACAGACACCGAGGTACACGACAATACAAAGGAGCGAAAGAGCTCCGAAGAGACTGACCGAGGGGTGAGATTATGCCGCGAAGAATGACGTGGAATTGCGCCAGACGCATGCGAGAAACCCCCCATGTGTTTAACGTGGGAAAACGGCACGCGTCTTGAAACCGGTGACCCGTGCACCTGGGATTCCTCAGGCGTTCATCGAGTGCCGAATTCCCTGGATGTACTTGGACCCAAGCGGTTTCGAGGATTTCTGAAAAACTTCGTTATACAAGTTCAATCAACCCAAGTCAGTTGCCCAGTTAACCCTTTAGACACTAAAAAAATTGGTTTGAAAATTAACGAACGGTATTGGAAGCTTTTTTTACATAAACTGTTTCTGAAATTTCGAACACATGTGTGTTGTAATTTTACAGTAAAATTTGTATTTTTAATGAAAATTTGTGTACATTCCAGGCAAAAGATTTCTAATTTTTATATCTCGTATTTTTATTTTGCAATAAAAGTACATTAATGTTCAATTAATGTAAGTAATGAAAGCAAATTTCAATTTCCAGTACATTAAATTTACCATTTATTTTTACAGTGTAAGTTACACTTTTATTCCCACTCTTAGGCGCTACCGTAGGAACGCGTGGCTCCCACTTCGCGTCCGTTAGACCCGTTTCGCTACGTTTTCCGGCGGTGTGACTTACAAAGGGTTAAGATAAAATGTATACATTTTTCCAGCCGACGGAACCGGCCGATCCTTCAAAGGAGCGACCGAACGGTCTTTACAGCGTTTTGTTTTCCGTTGTGTCGTCAATAGTCGCAACGCTAATCGGAAGACTCAAGGAGGAAGTAAAACGAACTACAACGATTCTCAGAGTTCCGACTTTGAGGAGAAAAGGGAAGCGCACGGAGAAAAAAAAATTTGTTGCTACAACAAGATTTTTGTTACCGTGACAAATTTAGTTTGTTAGTATGGGGATAACAAAACCAATTTGTAAACATAGCGACATTTCTCGCTTGGAGCGATTTGTTACTGCAACAAAACAGCATTTGTTACTGTAACAAAAAAATTTTTTGTATGACTGTGTGGGGCGCGAGTATGTGCCAACAACTACGACGAGCTCGAGACGCTCGACGCGCAAAGTGAAAACAAAGTGTCGCGAGGAAACAGTTCATATTCGAGTAACAATAAAAAATACAATGGAATTGCGA
Organism: Ichneumoninae sp. A BG-2022a; assembly: GCA_030522665.1. Taxonomy (NCBI): domain Eukaryota; kingdom Metazoa; phylum Arthropoda; class Insecta; order Hymenoptera; family Ichneumonidae; species Ichneumoninae sp. A BG-2022a. The sequence goes on along the minus strand of JAPYZC010000701.1, from coordinate 27,368 downwards.
ATTCTTGAAATTTGCTGTATATGGATGTATAAACTGCGAAAGCTAATACTTTTCGGAGTTTAATACATCCATATTGTAACGAATATCGTAGCTGACTATTCGTTAAGACAGACGGTATTAGTTAGCTTTGAACAGTTCATGCTCGGGATATTTAGATGCGATTGTACTAATAATATCCGCCCCCAAACTAAATACGCGCGTTATTCATTCGCCCGGTCGTTACAATATACAGCAAATTTCAAGAACTCGCAATTGCAAATATAGGCATTATCTTCAATGTAATCAAATGATAAAATACAAAAGCGGTGAATCAAATACGTATGTACGTATCTACAAATATCCTATTTACAGTCATTACTCAGCCGGAAAATTGCGGCAAGCATCGTTTGTTCTCATAGCAAACTAAATCGTCGCAGTAACAAGAAAGTTTTGTCGTGATAGCAAAATCAATTGCTTCCACGTAGTAATTTTTTGCTGCTTTTACTAATGAGCAAAACTCATTTCGTTAGAGCAGCTAAACCATTTTTCTCCGTGCAGAGCTCGTTGAAGTGGGACGCAAGAGTCAGCACGCATTTCTCACGTCGAGCGTGTAAAAGATCTTCGAGCGGGTGAAATCTTGTGTCAATCACCGGTAGAAATCTCAATGTTCGTCCACTGAGAAAAAAAAATTTGTTGGATTAACCAAAAGTTGCGGTGACATATGTTCAAAGCTGTTATTTGTTCGGTGCAAATAAAGCTTTGTTTTGTTAATTGATAACGATCATTTGCTTCAATTTATTCAAAATTTGTTGATTGAAACAAACATATGTGTTGTACCAACAAAATACACCTTTGAACGTATGTCACCGCGCATTGGCTTAATCCAACCATTTATTTTTCTCAGCGTACCATATGTCTCAGCGAGGTGACTCGTAATAACGCCGAGACGACTCAGTCCTTCAAAGGATCAGAGCCGTAAGATAAACGGCCCACTTTCCGCCACCTTTAGGCCCAGTTTCCGGCATCTTCAATTGTTAAAGGGAATATTTTATTAAAAATATACGTACACTGATAAAAATAAATGGTTGAAATGCGCGGTGACATACGTTCAAAGGTATATTTTTGTGGTACAACAAAAATGTTTGTTTGAGTCGACAAATTTTGAATAAATTGAAGCAAATGGTCGTTCAATAAAACCATGCTTTATTTGTACCAAACAAATAACAGCTTTGAGCGTATGTCTCCGCGACTTTTGTTTAATCCAACAAATTTTTTTTTAGAGTGTATCGCGGCATTAATCAAGAGTAAACCGCTCTTCAACATGCCGTCAATTTCGTTTGTATTTAACGTATACTGTATTTATCATTAGTATAAATAGCGATTAATGGCGGTAACTGGGACAGCGGCGGAAACTGGGCCGTTTACCTTATTACAACATTTTGTCTTCCATTGCGTTATAAACAGCAGCGACGCTAATAGGAGGAGTCAAAGAGGAAGTGAAAATGTCTACAACGATTCTCAAAGTTCCGACTCCGAGAAAAGCGAGGGGGAGTTCTTTGAACCGGGACTCAAGAATCCGCGCGCATTTCTCACGTCGAGCGTGTAAAAGAGGCCCAAACGGGTGAAATCTTGTGTCAACTACCGGTAGGAATCTCAACGTTCGTACCATATGTCTCAGCGAGGTAGCTCGTAATGACTATGAGACGACTCGGTCCGATAACCGACTCACCCACCGTGTCGACGACGTTGCAGCTGCGCTATAAGTAAAATCGATACAAGACTCGAGGAGGGTTAGACTTCTTCCATGAGCCTCTCTGTATCTAACCACTGGAACTCGTACACGCATCGCGGCGAGCAGGTGACGTTGGTCGCGTGCCGGTATTCCCCTCTTCTTCAGTCAGACGATGTCTGCAAGAAAAGCGTCGGGACGCGTAACGCATTGTCCTTCCACGCTCCTTCCCGGCTCGCACGGTTGCGGTCCTTTTAACACACGCACACACACACACACGCCGCTGCTTGACGATGGGCGAGCAGGGCGAGAAAAGAAAGAGGGGAACCTCTTTTCAGGGTTACGTACGGGACATACACGCGTATCGCGTCCCGCCGGAATGATTTACCTCCGGGATTCTCGGGGATGAGAGCAACGGAACGAGGGCCGAAAGACCGGATGCGAAATCGATCCACGTGCATCCTTCGTGCACTCCGAATTGTCAGGCTGCATGAGGATTTGCGGGATCGGAGACCGGCGATCGACGAGCGGTTCCGCATCGGTCACGCGCCTGGACCCACGATGATATCGGGTGTCGGATAGGAACGAGAGACCCGGGCAAAATGGAACACTGGGGCAAGATGGACTATTGTTACCAAGAAAATTCATATTTCGCGGTGGCTTTTTCTCGGCTATGCGGAAGGAAGAATAGTACTTTTCGTAAAAGTATGGGAGACCGGGGCAAAATGGCACAGCGGGGTAAAACGGGATCGTTAGGGCAAAACTCAATTTTCCAATCATTTTTGGATGCCCCATTTTGTCCCAATATTACATCCGGATTTTCAAAGCCGTTTTTCCCCACGTACCACGATCGCTACCGTCCAAAAGTTATTGGAAAATTGCGAAATTTTCTCATTATCCCGTTTTGCCCCGCTGTGCCATTTTTGTGACTATTGCACGAAAATTCCCGCTTTCCGTGCCTGTAAAGCGCGTGCGAGAAAATAGCTAGACATCGAAATAAGTGTGCGCGAAAGTAACTAGAGTGTGAAAAAAATGTGCAAAAAAGTAACGAGCGTGTAAAATAGTAGCTACAGCATTTTTCGCGCTTCCTCTGCCAGAAAGCGCCACTTTCGCCACATTTTACAGGCACGAAAAGCGGGATTTTTCGCGCACGTGGTACAAAAAGTCTTCCTATATTTCCCATTTGTATCTGGAAGACATCGAGAGCCCTGGAATAAAGCGCGAATAAGGGCACGTCTTCAGCTGCCCCCTCTGGAAATCAATAAATCGACCGGGGGGCAGGTGACGTCTGGCGCGTGCCCCGATATCTGCTTCCGAGAGTCTTTGCGAAGATCCCCCTCGCACTGCTTGCTTCTCTTCTCCGACCCCCTCGCAAGAACCAGGACCCTACCGAATGTGTGCTGCAAGATGTGCGAGACCCATTGTCCGCGGCCTCCCTTAACTTTTACGTGACGGCCATTCCTCGCGTCAGAACAGCTGATTCAACTGCGTGACGCTTCCCGATATGCAGCGCGTACCTCCTGAGCACATCTTTATTTTTATGATTTTTTTTCTGTCATCCGGAGCAATAAATTTTCGTGCAGAAGTTCCCACTTCGTGGGCTGGTGCTACTGCCCGGGGCTATGCGGGAATTCACATGGGAAATGGAACGAACTTAGTTGAAGAGCTGACGAGAGGGATTCGTGAGATAAATAATAATATCGCGCATTCAGTTATTTTTTAATCAACATTTTTTTACAATTTTTTTTTTTTTGTTTCTCGTCGGCATTTCCGATTGTTGACTCCAAATCAATTGTTTATTCTCCTGACGCAGGCACCATGCATTTGTCTGTTCAAATTCCGTCGTCCCGACGAGCTTCGAAGAACGCTTGACGTTCTGACGTTCACAGCCAGGAAGTTTGACGTTGAAGAGTTGACGAGAGGGATTCATAAAAGAAATAATAATATCGCATATTTAGTGATTTTTAATTCAACATTTTTTTACAAATAATTTTTGTTTTGTTTTGTTTCGCGATGGCAATTCCAACTGTTTATTCTTCCGACTCAAGCACCATGCATTTGTCTGTTCAAAGTTCCGTCTTCCCGACGAGCTTGGAAGAACCCTTGGCGATTCACAGCCCGAAAGTTCGACGTTGAAGAGTTGACGAGACGGATTCTTAAAATAATTAATAATATCGCATATATAGGGATTTTTAATTCAACATTTTTTTACAAATAATTTTTTGTTTTGTTTCGCGATGGCAATTCCAACTGTTTATTCTTCCGACTCAAGCACCAGGCATTTGTCTGTTAAAAGTTTCGTCCTCCCGACGAGTTTGGAAGAACGCTTGGCGATTCACAGCCGGAGAGTTCTCACACTTATCCATCGGTTATCTGTTCCCGCGGATAGTTTCAACCTACGGCTAAACAGCCGGTTTACAATACGAGGGTGCCAGCAGCTCTCCCTATCTCTCTCGCCGGTAACGACAAAATGTTTTACACCGTCCTAGACACACATAGTCGGCATACCTCCTGCAGTTTTGCGGAACGTTATTAGCATAGAGCTCGTCGCGAGGCGGCTACAGCTTTTGGTGAGTTTAACCGAGCTCGACCGAGCCCGTCAATTGGCTCGTCTCGTTATGTCCCATTACGTCACCGCGACTGTTCGTGGCTTCTATTTTCGGAACGACTCCACGTTCCCCGCTCCGCGTCTTCGGATGTTATCAACTCCGATGACCGCGGTTCCTCGAACACTCCTTCAATATGACCTACTCAATATACTCCAATTTCCAATACTTCAAGAATAAATACATTTTTGTAATAATTATTAATTATTATTAATATTATTCATTTATTATTACTATCAATGTTGATTAAAAATAAGGATAAATATTTTTTCCCGCAACAATGTAAAATCGGTAGAAGGTGCTCCGTTCCGATAATTTTTTGTGTTACATATTATTAATCAATTATTATTATTGATAATGTTAATTTATTATTATTATGAATATTGATTGAAAATAAGGATAAATATTTTTTCCCTCAACAATGTGAAATCGGTAGGAGTTGCTCCGTTGCGATAATTTTTTTAATCCGGCAATAAGAATTTTGTCAAAATTTCATTGGACACTTTCGAGGAAACGGAGGCAGGAGAATGGGACTCTGTGTTGTCAATCGAGTGCGCTCAGGTTGCTTGGGTCCAAAAGCCCGGCAAGAGACGGCAAGAGAGACCCACCGGAGACTCGAGCGTCGCCGCTGCAAGCGGAGACCCCCCTTTCGGGTTGGCGCCCGATATCGGGAGCCGTCCTTACCAAAGAGCCCGAGCGAGCCCGAAGAGCCGCACGAAGACGGCCGAGACGATGGTGGGAACGCGTAGCGCCGAGTGTTCTCACCAGGCCCGAGCCGATGCTTGGCTCTCCGAGCTGGCCGGGCGCTTCGCGGACCCGAGGACGCAAGGTGGCTGCGAGCCGAAGGCTCCGAGACTCGACACTCCGCTGGCAGCGAGCTGCTACTTCTCGCTCCTCGGAGTCCAGCAACCTGCTGGCGATTGCTGGGGTACCGATCGGGCGCCGATCCTGCTGCTGCTGCTTAGTCGCGACCTTAACCAAATCGGTGCAACTTAAGGCCGCGAAGACTGAGTTCCGCGTCCGGACCTCGCCAAAACTGGACGCGCACACGTGACCGGACAACTAACTACCGGACAATGCCGCGATCTTTGTGTCGCCGCCGAACCCCCTCGGGGGTGCATGCTCGAAAATGCGAGAATCCCAAACGGGTTGGTCGCGACGATTGGCGATCCGCGAAGAAAGCGAGACCATGCAAAAAAGGCTTTCAAACACTAAAAAAAAATATCGATGACTCAAGTAACATTCGCTTGCGCGTTGCACATGAAAAAAAATTGTTATTTCAATTCTACTTTCAATTCATACAATTCCATACGGAATTGAAATAATGATATATCATGTTGACGGTCGTGCTGTCGTTGATTCTATATCGTATGGAATTGTAAGAGCTGGAAGTAGAGTTGGGATTTTTAAAAATTATTTGGCAGCTGGCAAGCGATTTTTTATTTTCAGTCAATACATTAGATTCGACATTTTTCTATAATTGATTAACATATTATCAATATGTTTATAATATGTATATGTTTAATATGTTTAATATGTTTAATATGTTTCTTCTGAGAATTCTTGTCGGATAGTTGAAGACGATTTTCGAAAAAATCTTATGCGTCCGATCTTTGCGCTAAACGCGCAGGTCACAGACGCACGCGACCGTCGGATATAGTTTGGGGATTTGGGAGAGGCGATAGCGGGACCGTGAAGGTACGAAAAAGGGGATGGCCACGTGCAGAGGGATCGTGAAAGGTGACAAAAAATAATTTAAAAAAAATTCCGTTCCGTAAGCCGTAGTAGGACATTAAATCTCATCCAGAGCAAAGAGGCTGTGGATCGGATGACACCGATCTCCTATTGACAGGACTCCAATTTTTTTTCTTTTTCTGAATGTTTTTTCCTCATTACTTTCCCATAGGATCCTAAAACAAACCCAGTTTCTTTTGCTTCCGGAGAGATGGTTCTCCGATTATCCCTGTAGGAGGACCCGTGGATCTTTCCCGGTCCATTTTTGATGTGGAGAACTGAGGACGGTTTCCTTAAGCAGGTAGAGACATCCGTACGTGCCGGAAACTTCAGGGGGTCGATCGGCAATGGTAATTCCGAGAGCAATTAGAAAACAAGATCGTAAGCTCCGTGATTTTCCCAACGAGAGGGTAAACGGTCGTTTGCAGCCGGTTAAAACAACTAACCGGGCGATGGTGTTCGGAGCCGATCCCACGACCGTACGAACGACGGGGGTTCATTCTCGGCCTGACGGAGACTAAACATATCGTGTTTCCCAAAGATCGGCCGCCGAATGATTTTTTTACGGAGCTGCGGACAGCTTCTCGCAACCCCTGAACAGGACTAACGCGGCGTATTAGTTCGACAGCGCTGAGTTACTGGCGGGCAACGCGTTAAAAAAAAAAGGTGAGATTACCCAGACGATAGTGCCCAGGGATCTGAGACTGCAGAGACACGGTTCAATACGTTCGTTTTTTTTTCTCTCTGATTCTCTTGCTTTACGTTCATGCGGCTCATGCCTTGATCGGACGGCACTGTCAGCCCTTTCGCCTTCATCCCGTTACCGATTTTTATGCTTGTACTATTTTGGATGTAAATTGTTTGGCAAGTCGTTCTGTTTCTGTTATTATGGGTGTCAGTTTCCTGCGTCGCATAGCAGCGCATTGTGCGAATTGTGTTGGAAGATTTGCAGGGTGTCGGGTTCGTATCAGATTCCGGATGGCACTGGTTTCAGCAGTTTTGATTTTTTTTTTTGTGCAATCTGTTTACAACTCATGAGCCAAGGTGTCCGTATTCACCCCAAAAGTTATTCACTTGACGGGCATCCACAAATGAACATTTATTTTGATAAAATAAAAATTTATTTTGATAAAATAAAAATTCATTTTTATAAAATAAATATTCATTTTGATAAAATAAATATTCATCTTGATAAAATAAACATTTTTTTGATAAAATAAACATTTATTTTTATAAAATAAACATTCATTTTGATAAAATAAACATTCATTTTTATAAAATAAACATTCATTTTGATGAAATAAACATTTATTTGCGGGGCGCTCGTCAAATAAATAAATTTCCTGGGTGTTCTATTACTAGCTTTTCAAAATTTTGGTTGTTTCCTTTTAATTTTTTTCTTCAATTTTTAAGTCTCGACGAATAGAGAAGGGACGGGCGGCACGCCGTTTTATCCTTTTACTCTATCAATAAAAATTAACTCCTCACTTTACCGTTGACTTTAATGACTCTAAGGGAGTCGAGGAAAGATCTGTCCGCTCGTGCCGGTCGCGCTTGATCGCTGCAAAAAAAAAGGAAGAAAAAAAACTCCAAAACGACGTTAAAACACTAAAATTTATCGCTTTTGGCATTCGTCCGAGTGGGTTCGAGGAAGGGATAGAGGCTCGTATAATTTAATTCTTTTTCGAAGGACACCCGCATAAGTCGAAGATCCTAAAACATTCTCACCGGAGACCGCCGTCTCCCATTGGTCCTAAACCACCCACGATTTGGGTGCCGCGATGAAACAGTTACCGGAACTCGTCGACGAAGTTTCAGCCTTTCTATGTAAAATACCTGAACGGGGCACCGGGCGTGAGAGAGCCAGTGCGATTGATAGAGAGAAAGAAAAAAATAAAGAGGGAAGAAAAAGAAAAGCCAAAGAAGACCCCATCGCGCTAACCCCGACGATGCGGATTCGTACCCATGGCCCTTTTTCCCGTTCCTTCGCTTCCCAATAAAATTTCCGAATCCTGCGGACTATAAGCGCGACGTGCCGTATCCTTCGTCTCTCTCTGCTCGTGTGTCAGCCACGCGCACTGCTCCGAGCGGTCAGGTCATAATAGATGCACGAGGCCGGCTCGTTTTCCGTCTCTTATTTTTACCTTTTTATTCTACGTGCGCGAGGCCTCACCATTATGCGGCCCATCTCCGGCGACCTACGGCGGAGAGATGGAATAAGCCAAAGGGTGAAGCCAATGCGAATCGCAGAAACGTGGGAACCGTCGCCAGGTGATCATTTCGCCTTGGCAAAAGGCCCTCTTCGCCGTGCCCCGCTGGAGTGTGGAGGGACGCGATGTGCGAAGTTTGCGAGGGATAGGAAGGAAGTAAGGAAGGAAGGTGAGGACCATTTCGGAAGGGGGTACGCGTGTGTACGAGCCGGCGGTGGGGTGGTTCCTGCAGAGTAGCTGCACGTATAAGAGAAAGCGGACTTACGTCGAACCTCGGGGTAATGAGGGTCACACGTGTCACGTATAACTTCGATGGTTAATTGTAAAAAATTATTTAAAAGTATGCGCTCCTGAATTTTTTTTTGTCCTTTTGATTTTTATTCCAGAATTCCTAGTGAGACCTCTTTATCTAGCTCTTTAATCCCGTCATATACATTGTCTTGTGTATGTCTTGCTGTAGATCACGATAGGCACCTGGGGTGTTCCGCAATGCCATCGGAAAGCGAAGAAATCGCTGTTTCAAAAAGACCCAAAATCATGCATTTTTGCAATTTTGACTATAACAATGCCCGGTAAACTTTTTCGTTAGTTGTCGCTCCAAGAGTGTAATTCCATGTATTTTTTCACGCTGATCACGAATCTGACACCTATTTTATTCGTAGATGAATATTTGATACGAAAAAAATGCGTCTAAAAAAAAAATCACGAAATTAGAAATTGAAGGAATTAAATAGAATTTCGGCAGCGGTTGCGGTCGATATTTTTGTATTTCGCGTTTAATATTTCGCGAGGTTTCACCTGGCCGGTTCGTAGCGATCGCGTTCAGCAGTCAAGGCCTTGCGCAACAGCCTACCGCGTATCGCGCAAAACAACGTCTCGAGGATCGTAAAAAATTACTGTTTCTCGAACAATACATAGTTATTTTTTATTTTTAAAGACATAGTGCTTGGAAACGGACGTCACTGTAGAATCTTGCGGAAGACAGTGTTGAGAAAGGGTAAAAAGCGATGATCGATTCTTTGTACCGTGCATACGGGCTTGCCGGGTCTCTTTGATTCGAGCAGTCAAAATTTGTCTCTCACCTCCGTTTGAAAGGATTGGGGGAGGGGATAGGGGGTTGGTTCTCTCACGGGATCTCGGCAGAATTACCTGCCCGACGCGACGACCATTGTAGCCGATTTTTCTGTGCGTGCGTCCAGCACACGACCTCGTTCCCAGCCGTGGATCACCGAAGAGCCCACTGACCCAATTCGAACAGAATGGATCATTTTCGTTTACGATCGGGACTTCTGGGACCGCCATTATACACTCCGAAGGATGCTCCACTTATAATACACTACTTTTCATATACAGTCGCTCGGTGTAACCAGATTCATAAAATACCCTTTCCCGTCCCGGTCTATTATTTCGATTTTTGTTATTTTTTTCTGTTTGTAACTTCGTCCATAGTTCCGCCGCTCACGGCCCCGGAAACTCTTCGTTGTTTGTACGTCGTGACTAAGTAAACTCGTATTTCGTGCATCGTATTCCGTTTCGTACTCGTATTTCGTTATGTACAAAAAAAAATCCAGTTTGTTATCTGTTTTTGATAACACAGGTGAGCTTTAACAATCGGCACGGCTACGAGGCCGAACTAATGGCCCAGGGTCTGCGTTGTGGCGTCACTTCCGGTTAAAAAATCTCAATTTTTAATCGGAAGTAACGTCATATAAAAAAGTCACTTATGGTCTCAAAATCGCGGTTTCTGTCCAGAAGAGATGTCACACCAGAAATACGTTACTTCCGGTTGGAAAAATCTATTTTTTCGGCCGGAAGTGACGTATTTCAGGTATGACGTCACTTCCGCTTGCCAAAAAAGATTTTCGAATCGTAAGTGACGTATTTTCCGTCACTTCCGGTTAAAAACTGAGATTTGCATACTGAGAAAAAGAAATCGTTCAATTAAGCAAATGCGCGGTGACACACCCAGGAAAATAATTCATTTGACGGCCACCGTTTATTCGGTTTAAGTAAAGTATTTATTTGATATGAATAAATATTTATTTAAATCAAATAAATATTTATTTAAATCAAATAAATATTTATTTAAACCAAATAAATATTTATTTAAACCAAATAAATATTTATTTAAATCGAATATATATGTTACTTAAACCAAATAAACGGTGGCCGTGAAATAAATTATTTTTCTAGGTGCATACGTTCAAAGGTGTATTTTGTTGGTACAACAAATATGTTTTTTTTCAATCGACAAATTTTGAATAAATTGAAGCAAATCATTGTTTGGCAAAACAATGCTCTATTTGTATCAAACAAATAACAACTTTAAATGTATATTACCGCGACTTTTAGTTCATTCAACCAATTTTTTTTCTCAGTGCAAAGCGGACGTGACAGAGATTTTTCTTATTTTTTTTTCTGCTAAGCAATGGCGTGCGGAGACAGCGATGTGCCGGTTTTTCAGTTACAGCAGAATCCGACCTGGAAAGCCACATACTGACGATATTTTAAAGGGAATCCCCGACCTCGCCTCGGCTCTCACGGGTTTATTAAAAGACTGTATGAAAATCCCGACCCCCTCGAAGCGCCCTCGCGTGGGTTAGTCAAAAATCCCGAGAACGTGGAATATACGTTTTTTGTTGTTGTTTTAATTTTAAATACCACGCGAGGTCTCGCTCTCGCGGAAGCGGGACACCCCGTTTAAATGTTTCCACGATTATGAACTACCGGGATCGCAACCCTCCGGTCTGCGGCTCGGCACAGATGTCGGGATTTCGGGGCGGGAAGCCTTCTCGCCCGCGAGAACGGGATACAAGGGAAAGCCTTTTTTAAAGTGAATTTCGGTAGCTTCTCACCCTTCCAGAAGCGGACGAAAGGTATTGTGGAGGAACGCGGAAGGCGAACAAATGTTGCGTCGGTGGACGCTCACGTGGGAAATTAGAAAATGAGGGTGTTTAAAAAAAAATAAAAAAAGGAAGAAAGGAAGAAACCGGTCCTCGTCGTGTATAGTATACAGCCGTGGTGGACTATACACGGTTATTATACCTTGTGACTTGTGGGCGGAAGTGGAGATTTCAGATTCGACAGGATAACGTTTCCTTCCTGAAGGATCCCATGGCGAGGTTTCGTGGCGGGGGACACGAGAACCCGAGGGAGCGTGGGTGCGAGCTGCAGGTGTATGCCGCGAGATGAGGTTCTCGGAGAACCGTGGCGAAGAGGCGAGAGCGAGGGAGAAAGCCGGAACGGCCGGGCCGGCGAAGACGACGGAGAAGAGGAGGAAGAAGAAGCGTGAGGGTAGGCGTTCCAAATTTAGAGCCAGACCTGCACACTACTCTCCGGCTCTTCGGCCCTCGATCCGGCTCTCTCTTGCTCTCGAGAGGTTTGTGGTCAAGCCGGAGAAACAGCAGCCAGCGAACGCTTCGGTGGATCCAGCAGCTTACCCGCCTTCGGGGTTAATGAGAAGGTCGCGACATCTGACCGGACGCCTTCCGTTATGACAGCTCAGCTCGGATATTTATGGGAAATTATGTATCATGGGAAACGGAACGGTCCGTCGTTGCGATAAGATAAACTCTCAGAGCCTGGGAATTCTTTCCGGGATTGATGAAAGTACATTTTTTATTGTCATTTTTGTTAATTTGGCGCGCGCGATTGGAAGTTTCGAACTCCGGTTATGCCGTTCGGCGTATGATTATTGTCGGCATTATTTTGGCCATCATTTTTTTAAATTGTGTTTTTAAATTTATCGGGTCGCTGATAATTTTGGTCAATTCGATTGAGCCTCATTATAAATGACGAACTGTAACTGGACAGAAAATGCAATGTATGTAAAATAGTTTGTATCTAATCAGTTAATAATAAATTAAATGAAACTGTTACTGTTGAGCAAATGTGTAACTGTTAATAGGCGGAATTAAAAAAAAATTTTGAGACGACTTTTTTACTGAAAAAACGGTACTTCAGGAAAAAATGTTTGAGATGTAATATTGAATGATTTTATGTAGCCGTCGAAGGGAGGCCAGTCGAGGGATGTTCGAAGCAAAGTTCAAGGCTGCGCGAGCATCTATTAGGGGGGCGACGACGACGATGGTTATACTGTATACTTACGACCTCCGTGAACGCGAGGCCCCTCGGTGCCGAGCCTCGTCCTGGGACTTCCGAGTTCGAGAACCGAGGGCCGCAGATGCAGGGAAACGAGAACGGTCCCGAACCGTTCACCGCGCAATGACGATGAACTCTTCGCGGCCCGCCGCCCGGGCAATCTAGTTCTTGACGCATTTTGGAGCTGGCCGCCGTCCTCATTGGCCATTCGACGCAATAATGCACCAGTCTCAGGGACAAAGATGCAGTTTAGAGCAGGACATTATGCGTTTACGGGGCAAACCCAAATAAAACCATAAACTACATAGTTATGACGGTACTATCCTTTCTTTTTTTTTTTTCCTTTCGCACAACGGACTCGTCATCGTATCGAACGACCCGGAATTATGACCGATGCCGAAAAAGCGACCTGACCGACGGAGAATCACTTTTCATAAATTCTATGAGATTTTTCACCCCGAAGATATCTGCACCAGACTAAATTTCATCAAGTTTTTACGGCAGTTTTTTGCAGTTTTTTGCATCGCACACACTTCAGATGGGGAAGTTGACTTGGGAAATAAAATTCTACAAGTGAACAATTTTTTTCTACAAGTGAACAATTTTTTTCTTCAAGTGAACAACAAAGACTCATTGACAGAGACTTGCCAAAGATAAAATTTAATGTCATTTTCAGGGTGATCGAGACGTTCCGTAACAAAAATTTCGTATCATTAAGTTAACGATAAAAAATTGTGGGCGTTTGCGGAAACGTTTTTTAATCTCATAACAAAACAGAACCGTGGACGATTGTTCGATCGAAGCATTAACAGCTGCGTAACTATATTTACCAAATATCATAAAGTCTTGATCCTTATCATCGGTGTCTAAAGAAAGGGGGTTTTTGTTATTCGCAATCGTTCGATCTAATTGTATCGAGGTTCTATTAAACGATAGCGTGATAGGAAGAGCACTTTGCTCCCTCGCCTCTGATTCTTCGACCCGCTTAGCCTGGCGGAAGCACGAGTGGCATGAAAAAAAAATAAAAAAAGCGATCGTCGCGTAAGATTGGGAATTGAGTCGAGTCGAGGTAAATTTATAGGGTTGCGTGGGCCACGATAAAGTTTATCCGTGCGGATCTCGATGGACGGAGGGGCCCCGGCACTATCGAGCGGTGATCTCGCATTTCAGAATTGTTTCAGTGCGGTAGAATTTTATTTTCGAATTCTCGATTTCTCGAGTGCACATCTGGCGATACGCGAACACGTGCAAGTCCAGCGATTTACTTCTCGTCAGCTAATAATAATAATATTAATAACAATAATGTCAATAACAATGCACGCTAATGAGAGCGAAAAATAATATGAAGTTTTACCAAGGAAAATGCGAAACATTAAGCTCTTCGGCGGGCATCGAAGAATGAGAGGCCTTCGCGACGGGGCTCGGGCCTTCTAAAAGTAAAAGTTTCCCCGGTGCTTTAATCGCACGTCGTAAAAGTTTATCTTTTTATTGCGGCTGCGAGTGCCTCTTGAAAATGGGTGTAGTAACTGATTTTGTCAACAGCACAAATATCCTTCATACTTTATTGAACCGTTCGCGCGCGGATACACACGAAGCCACCTCTGGCTGTGCGACGACGACGAAGCCGAGTTTTCGAGTTTGACGGTATTTTTACGGTTTTATATATATTTGCCGGAGGAGCGTCTGGGTAAGCGTGCCGTGTGCCAATCGACACGGGCTTCGACGAAATATTAAACTCGCTTTGTATCGCTTAACAATGAAATTTTAAAAAAATGCGAATTGTTTATTTATATTTATTATTTACGATCTAAAAATCATAAGGCAAAAATGGGAAGTAAAATAAACGCCAGGATACGTGAGAAGAAAGGGGCAAATAAATAAGCAAATTATCGAAGAAAAAATAAAGAAAATTAGTGGTTATAAACAGTCGTTTCGTTCATGGGAATTCCCATACGGGTCTCATCTGTGTGTACCCCGATGCATACGAAGCGTCCCTGCATCGGATCGCATTGCGCGCGCCAGCCACACTTATGACGTGCGTACACGTACGGCAACGTACACGCGAACAGCCTGTAGTATGTTTGCCCTCCTGTGTCAGATGCTTCTCTATCGCATGCCTTTACGCTTTACCGCTGCTATAGAGCGTCCGCCGGATCGCTTCGAACTCCCAGCGTCGGGTTCCCACACGTGATAAATTATTGTAAAACACCCCACGACAAATTACCCAATAATAATTCAGTAAAAAATTTATTTCACTAAATTACAACAATAATCAAAATAACGTAACTATAAATATTTTTAATAATAAAATAATAAATTTTTATAATACAAAATTTTATATAACAAATCGGCCAATAATAATTCGATAAATATTTTATTTGGCTAGATTATAACAATAATAAAAATAACGTGACGATTAATTTTTTTAATAATCAAATCAACAAATTTTTTGTGAAATTGTGAAAAACGAATTTTCCCACATTACCGTACGTAGAATAACGAAATTTGATGGATTGATAAATTCATTCATGAAATATGTTTCTCATGTTACTTATTTATTTTTTCAAAGTTTCGTCGGTCGGATTATATTCCAGCGGCGCCGCAAATTCCCACGCACGGTGAAGTATTATTATTGTTGTAAAACACCCCACAATGAATTGGCCAATAAAAATTTAATAAATAATTTATTTCTCCAATTTGCAACAATAATCAAAACAACACGACGTCCAATTTTTTAAATAACAATATTAAATCATTAAATTTCGTTGTAAAATTGTGAAAAATACATTTTCTCACATTACCGAATGGAAAATAACAACATAACAAAATTTCATGGGTTGATAAATTCATTGATAATATTTGTTTCTCATGTTGTTTATTTAATTTTTTCGAAGCCTCGTCGGTCGAAGTATATTCCAGCGACGACGCGAATTCCCACACATCAACAGGTCTCAGTAGGGCTTGGGGTCCCCCCCACCCCGATGAATATCGCCCTCCCCACTCCCGAGCAAAATTCATCCCTACTACTTAGACGTTTGGGTGCATCGGCATGCGGCCACCGAATTCGTAAACGTCAAACAGTTACCCTCAACCCCCTGAGCGGGTCGTCACCGTTCTCTCGGGCGAGCATCCCTTGACAACTACGAGTCCAAGTTTCATTCGGCGAGTAAACATCGTTTAGTCAACAACGGAATTATTTCACCGGTGAAAGTTCGACGATAACTTGCTGATTAGCGAGCGAGAGATATTGTGCTCGACATCGATCGACAACAATTTTAAAAGTGTCGCGTGTCGATTGTTTACACGCGTGTGAATTTTCGATTTTTTTTTCTGCTCAACAACACGTGCGAGCGTAAATGAAAAAATAAAAACAAGTCATTAAAAAATAAACAATCGGAAATAATAGAAACAACAATTAAGTGGAATCGCTATAAAAAGAACCGAGTGTTCAGGAAGACATCGAGAGCGACGCTCATTGTGCTTAAATGGTGGATTATTACAATTACAAGATGTCAGGAAGCGATGAGGAATTCGAGCCTCAGAGCCAGTCAGGAATGTCCAAGGCGGAGCTCCGAAGGGTAAGACGATTCATATACAAACTAATAATAATTTTAAAAAATTCCAATAACGTTTTTCAATTAAGAAAAATTAATTTTTATTCTCAAACGAAAATGTTCAAAATACAAACACTGAACTTTCATATTTGTCAAATTTAATTGGACTCATTGTCATGAACGATCGAGCCGCCCGAAGTATCACCGAATTGTCGTCCAAACGCCACGTGTTCTTACGGTATTCGTTTCGTTTTGCGCAGAGCAACAAGCCGATAATGGAGAAGAGACGTCGCGCTCGGATAAACCAGTGTCTCGACGAGCTGAAGAGTCTCATTCTCGAGGCGATGAAGAAAGACGTAAGTATTCGTTACAATTTTTCCACCAATTTCTTTACGTCCGTCCGTCCGTTCTCCTCACATATACCTGCCGGGACGGCAAAGATGCGCTCGTAAAATAATAAAGTCGTCGGTTCCTCGGAGCCGTCGATGTGTACCCGCGCGTATTGTAAAACGCAAGGCGCAGTCTTAACGGTAATAAGCCCGGCAAATGTTTGATCAGGTTCGACGCGGGGTGGGGGTTCTTCCGTTCTCTTGTCGACAGCGATGATATTCGTGTGTACACGTATATACGTATTCGTCCGCGGGCAGAGTGTAGAAAAGAATGGGGTGGTGAAGAGCGAGCGACCGTTTTGTTTTAGTATTTTAGATGCCACGCCGTGGGAACCCTTCGGTCCCGTCGATCCCCACCGCTTGTCCGGCATGCGAGCTGGCCCCCGCGCGCTATCGCGTCAAAGACTGTACAATGGTACTCGACCGGTTTACAAAAAAAAAAAAGAAATGTTAAAGAAATTTCGAGTGGATTCAGGCTTAATTGCTCGACGCGCTGGCTCGCTCACTCGTCGCATTTTACTCTCCGGTTTCTTCTCGTCAAATTCGGATTCCAATTTGTACCCGATGTGCGGCGGACAGTCGGGCTCGCTCGATAGATCGTAAACGGCTGGTCCTCCGCCATGCAAACCGCTAACGAAGAACCCGAACGAAATTTTCGCATTTTGTCCGGATTCGACGGGGAGAAACGACTGAGTCGATCAAAGGCCTCGCCTACGTCGACTGCTCTTGCGTGAGATTGCGTAGGTGCAGGTTTGGTTTTTTTTTTTTTTTTCACCCCAATTGTCCCCGAAGTTCCGTCGAAAGAAAGAGCCCACGAACACATTTCGGCGACCGTTTCGACGCGACGGCATTTTATCGCTCCGCGAAAGTTCGCGCGGTTAGACAAAAGGTTCTATGAATGGGGACCGCTCGGAGCGGACGAAAATACTGTGGAAGAGTTCATCGACGGAATGCCTTTTCAACGTGAAAAATAGGGGAGACCGGGGCAAAATGACATAGCGGGGCAAAACGGGACAATGAGGACAAAACTCAATTTTCCAATAATTTTTGGATGCCCATTTTGTCCCAACGATACATCCGGATTTTCAAACCCGTTTTGCCTCACGTATCGCCATCGCCACCATCCAAAAGTTATTGGAAACTTGCGTTTTGTCTCATTATCCCGTTTTGCCCCGCTGTGCCATTTTGCCCCGCTCTCCCCTATCATTTCCCTTGCATTCATGAATTACTATTGGAAAACATAATATTAATTGATGATAAAGTTGTCCAACGGAAATAAATTTCATAAAAGTTATTCGAACTTTGAGTCACTGATTTCATGATTTAGTGATTCCGTTTTCTTTTTAATTAATTTTTTTCTTAACCCGTTAGTTCGATCCTTCCGTGTATTTGGGATTGTCGCTGTTGGCGAGAAGATCCGGTATCGACACGTAACTCTATACAGCGAGAGTTGTTTCTCAAGCGGCTACGACCGACCATGAGTCTGTCTCTTCTTTCGTTCATTTTTTTCTCTCTCAAATTCTGCGGCGGTTGTGTTCTCCTTCTCTCTCTCGGCATCTTCTTTCCCCGTCCAGATGACTTCCGCTACCTGCTCGCTCCCAGTCTCCGTCCGTCCGTCCGTTCGTTCGTTCTTCGCTCATCCGCCGTTGGTCCGCACGTAACGCCCCCCGCGTTCGTGGGAACCTTCGCGAGTAATTATTAAAAAAAGAAGAGGAAAAAAAAATAAAAAAAAAGTTCCATCTCAGGTTGCAGCCTCCTTTTGTTGACCGTATCATCTTTAAGGATCCTCGTCCCGTTTTCGAGCGCCGCTTCTGCGTCTCGATCATCGGCGAAAAAGGGGATCCCCGGTTCATTTTCTTCTTTTTTTTCATCCCTCACTGTTGCACTCGCTGCAGGTGCCTGGACCGTCCCTGATCTTTCGCAGGGTGTCGAGTTCTTCCACCATCACGGGTGGATTATCGATTTTCCATTGGTGCGAGAACCATGGGTATTATCGCCCACAGCGATCTTCCCACATCATCCACGAATCCCCCGAGTGTTGAGCACACAATAGCACGTTTATTTGGCCCTCCAGTTGACTCACTGCAAACCGATCTAATTCCCATTAAATCGGAAACAATGCGTCTTCGTTCGAATTTGCAGATACAACGAATTGCAAACTTTGCCGTAGAGTAAAATTATAAAATTAACTTCTTTGAGCTGGCGATTGAGAAACATCGATTCTTCATGATTAAACGAACATACACTGATAAAAAAGTACAGTTGAATCAACTAAGATTCGGGCAGGGACGTTCAAATAAATATTTTGTTGGTCGAATAAAATATTTTGATGACTCAAAAATATTTTGGTGAAATCACCCAACAAATTGTTGACCTAACCAATTTTTTAGCTGTACCAACAAAATATTTAGTAGAACGTCCCTGCCCGAATCTTAATTGGTTCGACTGTATTTTTTTATTAGTGTATTGCGCAAACCATGCGGAATCGAAGCGAGTTCGCAGTTGCTCCAAATTAATGCCGTTGCCACCGGTTTAAAGGGACATAAAAGAAATGTACGGGCGTGATTTGGAATCCGACGACGGGGAAGCCGAGGAAGCGGCGTAAGCCTTTTGTGATTCACACGAAGAGATTCCCTGAGAAAATGTCCCAAAGTATTACCCAGGAGGAGAGTCATGCGAAATATATTCACGTCTCCTGTGGCGGTCTCGCTGGAGATACACGTCATTACGAATGAGACGGTATTCCCACAGAGGACGAGGAGCGCAGGGAGAGTAACTCTTTATCGTGGCTCTGCGTGTGTAACCGAGACTACCGTCGACTCCCACGCCTATTGTGAGGAGCGTGGTCGACGCGGTGCCACGCGGATCGGGGGAGGGAGAGAAGGAGAGAAAAGGAGATACAGAGATCTCACCATAAAAATGTATATTATACTATACACAGTACATATAACTCCTATAGGAATGGTTAAGCTGTCCAGAACCGGGATACGGATCGCTCGGCGATCCTGCACGTACACTATCCTCACAATGGGACTCGAAGACTTCGACGCATCGGCCTGCTGAATCACCATTCAGTTATTGGTGGCCAAAGGGCTGGGCCTCCTCGAGAATTTTTAAAGAATACATAACCCGAACTATTTGGGGATGAAGAAGAGGTTTTCCCGTAAAACCCCGTACGGCGCTCTCGAAAATACAAAAAAAAAACCTAACGGGTTCCCACGCATCGATTCTATTCATGAGGTCGGTCAGGGATATACCACTCTACCTGTTGCTTCTCCCTTGAGAGGATTAACGCTCTGACGCAACGTGAATTTTTCAGTTTCTTGAGGAATGTTTTTTTTTTCAAAGGGGAACACTCGACCGCGAGTGACCGCATACCGGATATATGTCACTTTCAGTTTAAAAATCTTATTTTTCGCGTCGAAGTGACGTCATACCGGAATAAAGTCACTTTTGGTTAAAAAATTTCAATTTGTGAGCGGAGGTGACGTTATACCGGAAATACGTCACTTCCGGTTTGAAAATCTCATTTTTTTGCGAACTATTTTTGGCATGACGTCACTTTCGGTCGAAAATTTGAATTTTCCATGAGCAAATTTGGCAGAGGGAGATTTCGTTAAGGGCGTCCGCAGCGCCCCATTGTTTCGCTAGTTACCTGCAAAATATGACATAGACATGAATCGTCATACCGTCGGTACGGAAGCGGCAGGCGGTTCTGTACCGATCGAAGGAAAGTTCTCAACCCCGGTCGGTCGAGTAGTTTCACTTACCGACGGAACAATCATGAAAAATCATCGAGCGCTAAGAAAGATCCCCGTCCGACCGACTCCCTATCACTGAGCCCCAGTCGATAAAGAAGATCTGACGAAAAAAAAATCTAACCATCCGAACGTTTTGTGTTACAGCCATCGCGACACTCGAAGCTCGAGAAGGCCGATATCCTGGAGATGACGGTGAAGCACTTGCAGACGGTCCAGCGTCAGCAATTGGGCACGGCGGTTGCCACCGATCCTGCGGTACTGACCAAGTTTCGCTCGGGTTTTTCCGAGTGCGCCGGCGAAGTGTCGCGCTACGTCAGCCACTTGGAGAACGTCGAGCCGGCGGTAAAGCAGCGACTGGTATCGCATCTGAACAGTTGCGTGACGAATCTTCAGCAGATGGCACCGTTCTACAGTCACTACGTGCCTTACATGCCGGAAAGATTGTACCCGGAGGTCAAGGTCGGCTTCCAAAGTGACTTTCACAACGGCGACGAGAACAACAACGGCAGCAGCACGACCAGAATCCAGATACCAAGCGGAGTCCAGCTGATACCCAGCAGACTGCCAACCGGAGAGCTCGCTCTGTTGGTACCGCAGTCCGCCGGAATTTCCGCGAATTTTCCGTTCTTCCCACCGGCTCCGGAACCCACCTCGAGAATCGGATCGTCCTCGGCATTCACCGCCGTCAACAGATCGCACAGTCCTCTCCTCAGTCCGTCGACGTCCACGTCGAGCTTCGGCGAGGAGAGTCACAACTCCGAACTCTATCCTCAATCCCAGTCGCCCAATCAGTCCCGGCACCGATTCAAGGTTCCCGAACAGAGTCCTTCGGCCTCCACCAAGAGTTTCTCCTCGTCGTCGCCGGAGACCCAAAAACCCCAGATAAGCTCGTCGAGCGACAGAAAATCGCCGTTACCCGCCATCTTCGCGGAGCCGAAGAGTCGCTTGGACGTCGGCCCGTCGCCGAGCGGGAAGATCGACGGAACCGGGCAGGACGTCGAAGCTACCCGCGCCATCGGTGGACAGGCGTCATCGCAAAACTTGAGACAACCCCTGTCGGTCATCACCGACAAGGCTCACAATCGTACCTCGATGTTTCCCAAGAGGGAAGGCCTCAAACGGCACCATTCCGAAGGACTTCTCGTAATTTCCGACAAGAGACCGAGATACAACGAGGCATCGAGCTCCACGATTCACACCAACGCCAACAATTCCACTACCATGCGCAACCGGGACGAACACGCCTCGTCGGTGGAAGATCTGTCGGGAAACAAAAATTCGTCCTACGGCAGAAATCCCAATGGCGACTTCGTCCAATTTTCCGCTGCCGACGCGGGCTCATCGCAGGCAAACGGGGACATGTGGAGACCTTGGTAATCAAAAGTCTCACGCGAGAATGAAAAAAAGACAAGAAAAAAAAAAACAAGGACGATGGAACCTACTTGATTAGACGAAAGATAATAATTTTTCGATAATTTTCGATTGAATTTACGTTAATTTTTTCTTTTTGTTTTGGCTCACATATCTTCTTAGTTATAAATTTTTCGAAGTTTTCGAGGTACAATTTTAACTACGGTTTATCGTAAATTTTTTTGTTTTCTTGATTTTGTCCACTGGCCAAACCCCCGACTGTTTGAAAATTAGTTGCGATTACGTTTTACAATTGTTACGCGTATGACCGGCTAACGTTGTTTCAGTGAGATGTTTTTTTTTTGTTTTGTATTTATTGCTAGTTTTAGATGCGTTTGCGATATGGAAAGAGAGTAGAGACGAGTATCGGGAGGTTAGATGAGAAAAGCAGATGATGAAAAATAAATGTTTTCCTACCGCACCTATCGTCTCGGACGCGATAGGGTTCGAGGAATTAGGTTGAATTGGGCCATAATGTATATCTTACACCGTGAGAATATCGGGAAGTTACACATGTTGCTTCGATACGTTGAAGTTTAACAATAGTGTACCTCGTACACCGCATCCTTCCAAAGTATAAAGACTATAAACCCTAAGCTTTAAAATAATTTTAATGAAGGGCATATAAAAATGATTTGTAAATAACTTTGTACATAAATCCTCTTTGAGTAATTTAACGTAGCACGTAACGTTAAGTATCGAGCGACAATTTTATTTTATTTTATTTTCTCTATTGTCTTTCCCTATTGGCACCTTCGGCCAATGTAGTATTATGAGTTTGTGATAATTGATGTAACATCGTTGAAAATAAATTACTTTTTCAGTAAAAGAAAAAAAAAGCAAGAGTACAATTTCACATATGCGGATCATTCGCCGAAAGCGTCGGGGCGGTTTTAGTCGTGAACGAATACTCGAGTAATGAAGAGCGAGAAAATAAGATATAAAACAGCACTGTGGATCTAGTCTAGTAAAGCGCTAAGCGGTTTGCGGCGTTGAAAATCCATCGTGCTTGGTGCGCGCTTTAGCCTTTCAAGAGGCGTTAAGCGCGGCTCACCGGCCCGACTTCATGAGTTGGAGAGTGCTCTTTTTCTTTTCTCCGATAAAGGAATAAAAAAAAACTCTAAAGAGAACAAGAATTTCAACCACCTGTTACGCGGTAAAACTACCTCCGCCCCCTCCCTCTCGCACATTCTACGACTAAGCGCAACGGCTGATTTATCGACGAACCCCGTGAACTTCTCCGTCGTACATGAAATATTGTTACGAAGCGGGTGTCCCATCGTTTATCCAATAAGTAATTTTCCGACCGCAGTATCGGTGTCTTCATGTCGGACCTTCGCTATAATGTGTAAATTGTTAATCGTCTCGGTTAATTATCAATGCCGGAGTAAACAAGTGTCGTTTCCTCAAAACCGCAACATCTCTTACTGTCCTTTTTACATCGGAGCCGATCTTTCATTGATTTCAGGGAAAAAGAACATCATATAATTGTGATTCCTTGATAAGAAAGAAAGTATTGTAAAAATTGTGACACCAACAATTTTTAATATTCGGACCTGGCAATTTTTTGCAGATGATCCAAATATCCTCGCCAACAATCAAACCTCAAGAAATTTCGATCCATTGGTTTCAACATTTGCACAAGAGATGGAGCCACGAGCAGCCCATTTAAGAATCCGTAGAAACGCAATCGTATAAAAACGAAGAAACCTCTCGAGTCCTTGTATCATACAGATTTTTGATTTCAGGGAAAAATAACATCTTACATTTGTGTTATCTTGATAAGAAAGAAAGTATTGTAAAAATTGTGACACCAACAATTTTTAATATTCGGACCTGGCAATTTTTTGCAGATGATTCAAATATCCTCGCCAACAATCAAACCTCAAGAATTTTCGATCCATTGTTTTCAATATTTGCACAAGAGATGGAACAACGAGCAGCCCATTTAAGAATCCGTAGAAACGCAATCGTATAAAAACGAAGAAACCTCTCGTGTCCTTCTATCATACAGATTTTTTTTATTTCAGGGAAAAAGAACGTTTTACATTTGTGTTATCTTGATAAGAAAGAAAGTATTGTAAAAATTGTGACACCAACAATTTTTAATATTCGGACCTGGCCATTTTTTTGCAGATGATCCAAATATCCTCGCCAACAATCAATCCTCGAGAATTTCCGATCCATTGGTTTCAGTATTTGCACAAGAGATGGAACCATGAGCAGCCCATTTAAGAATCCGTAGAAACGCAATCGTATAAAAACGAAGAAACCTCTCGAGTCCTTGTATCATACAGATTTTTTTTAAAAGACGATTCTCATCCCCGCAGGCGTATAATTTGCAATTCATGGGAGCGTTGCGCATCGAACGAGATGATCCCGTGTACGGAGAAACGATGAGAAATCTTCGTCATACTTTCGAGCGAGAGATAAAGACGGAGCGGGGCTCGTGGTCATTCGAAACGTTTGAGTCTTCAATTTCCCAACAAGATTTACCACGATGAGCGAGATACTTCTCCGATTTGCAAAAGAGTCGACATACCCGCTCGTGGAATGGCTCCGACGGACGGACCGACGGACGTGGAAAGATACGAATCTCGCCGGTTCGACGCGTCCCTTTTTCGCGAACCCAAGTGTTCGCCTCGCCTCGCACCCATATACGCGCATATAAATATACCATCCACGGTTGGCAAGTGTACAGAGAGTATCACGAGGGACAGAGAGGATCTCTCTCTCTCCTCGCTCGCTGAAAGAGAGCGCGAGGGAGAGAGAGAGAGAGAGATTCGAAGCGAATACGGCGAGAGCCCTTCGCCTATATCAGGAGTATAAATAATTACTCCGGCACCGGAGCAATTACTATAAGTTATAGCGTAGCCGGTACAATTTGCAATGTCAAGACATAAACACTGCTACCGCTTACATTTGAATACATTAAGGTGTCGGGCCGGCCTCTGATTGGCCGCCCGTGAGAGGAGGTACACGCCCGTATCGGTAACGGTGAGGTACGATCTGGTTGACGATTTTTATTGCGGAAACTATCGTCTCGGGTTTCGCGCACCGTTTGTCTGATTGATAACTCTCTGCTCCGGCAACTACCCGAGAAGACCCCGATGATCCGCCCGCTCTCTCCCCGTCGCTCTCTCTCGGATGCGCTTTTAAAACGCCGAGATTGAACGCCGTACACTCCGCCGAGGATCACCGTTCCCCGGCTAAATCGCATCCGTGATTTCCCATCAGGCTTTGAAGTCTTTACGATCCCTCCCTCTCGCGCCGCTACCGGCGCGGAGGAGACCGGCGCACCGATGATCCCTCGATCGAGGAGCCCGCACAGCCTCCGGAGAAACGCGATCGATTGTTTTATGACAGTTCTCGATAGAGGCGAACAAGCGAAAGCGCAGCCCCGCGCCATGAGCGGCGAAGAGGGCATGTATGATGATCATTCCGACGAGAATCGCGGACTTCATTTCGCTCGCCCAATTTGGCGAAATCGTTCTGCGGTCGGGGCGGGGAAGTGCTCGGTTTCCCCGAGCGGAGCGAGTGCACCGGGCATCCGGAGGGAGTGACTGAGCGAGAGATGACGATCTCTCGTCCGGCGGGATTGTCCACGGAAGAGTTCGCTTCCCTCGTTCGTGTGTCAGCCGCACACCGACTCGCACCTGCGCGACTCTTCCGTCCCGTCTTCCTTTCCGCGTCTCTCCGGCCTCGGCTCTTCCCCCCTCGCTCCTTCCTCCTTCTTCGTGACGTATTTATTACGCGCAATCGAGAATCCCTTTTCTCGCTAAGAAAAACGTCTCGTGAATCGCCCCTGCTCGGGCTATCTGTCCAATTAAAGATACCTGCTGGCGCGACATTTAAGGGACTTCTTTTATTATACAATCGCGCACCGTTTCTCGGTACTTTTTTTTTTCTTTCCCTTTTTTTTTGAACCCTCTCGCACATAAGTTTCTCTAAGCGCGTTCTCGGCGGTCTCGCGTTGCGCGGCATTCGTCTCCCTCCCGTCGATTCCGACAGCCGCTTATGCACAGCTCGAGACGATTTATCCTCGGATAAATGACCGCCAGGACTTCGTTCCTCGTCGGGGATATCCAATTATCGAAGAAAGTAGGATCAAACGACATTAGATTTATTCGCGGTTTGGTGTGCCAGCGGGCTTTCGGGCCGCGCGCGCGAGCGTACGGCTTGTTGGATATTGTGGTTCGGGTGGATTTTCCAGATATGCGAAAGAGGGTATGGACGCGGTATGGTTTTGGCTGGCAGATAGAGCACGCATCGATCGCTCCCGGTTTCCGTTCGTTCGTATAAGATCGACTGGAAAAATCGAACTGCAAATATCGCTGGGCCGTCGAACCCCCCCCCCCCCTCCCCCCCTCCCAGCTGGTTGACCGGATCTGCGACCACCGACGGAACGACGGACGGACCGCACTTCATACCACGCCACTGCACAGAGGGACTCGCTCTCTCTTCCCCGTGCTGGATACGTGTGTCCGGGGGCACTATCGTCGCCCCGATGTTTTTCCCCCGTCGCGATATTTTGATGGGCTTCCGATCGCAAGCGAGGGAGACGGGGAGAGATTCGGAGAGCGAGTTCCGCGGGTCGCGAGCGAACGGTGGCCGAGGACACACAGCCGCCAGGCCATTTGCTTTGCGGTCTCTTGATTCCCAGATACCAAATTTTGCATCTGTACTCATTCAAGTTTTAATGTGTTTTTGCGGCGTCAGTCATTCAAGCTTAATCAGCAACCCGGTTGAAGGTCTGCAGAGTGCGCCCCCCCCCCCGCGACCCTAGCCGGCCCGCTGGTCGGGGGTTTTGTCTATGTGAAACGTTTGATTCGTTGCCGTATGTAGATTTGTACACGGCAGTCGCCTCGTGGAGAAACGTACCGGGCACACGCTCGAGACACACGAACGAATGAGAGCGTACGTATATAAATTTGTCCGTGTATAAAGTGAATATAGATATATATACATGTATATATGTATATGATAGGAACAGGGAATATTGGCCGGACGCTCTGTGACGAGAGCGTATTAATTATAACTCTGGTCAGAGAAACGTCAAGAGATGCGTTCGCGGATACCTACGATAAATTGTCGGTTTACCAGCAAATCTCATTTCCAAACCTTCCCCCAGCCGGCTATTTTTCCCCCTCGTTTGTCCACGTCCATCGGTCCGCAACTACGAAACGGTCGAGCATTCCGCCGTCCGGCTCTTCGCGAAGCACTCTCTCTCCCTTTCGCCGTACGGAATATGGTATTTCCAACCACCTCGCCCTCCGCCCCTCCCTTTTTTGTCAAACGTTTATTTCATTTTTTTTTCCACCCCCACGCGTTTCCCTCGCGTATTTACCTGTCGTACGTCATTTTTACCTCTCTCCACCCACGCGCCCCGTTCGCCTCCACTGAGAAGAACAGCTCTCTTATGCGGGAGGGAAAAAAACGTCGCATTGTTTAGCGCAAAAATAGCGCCAACCCGCACCAGCCCTGGACCATCGACGATCGACTAGTTCCACTTTTGCCAGTCTATTGTTCCTCGCGAAAATTCATATCGACGGTACATAGAAATACCTCTATGACCAATGGGAATCACGGGATGAATTTGCTTACACAATAGAGCCCTCACTTCATTCTCAGCGTGCTCTTCTTTCGGAAAATTAATGTTTTTTAAACTGAAAACAAGAAAACGAAAAATTGACGGATAATCGGACGATTCGAAATTTATTTTGCCGCGCGACTTCTGAATGAAAAATTTTCTCAAAAAGAAAATAAAAAAATGTTGCAGTTAAAGATATTCGGCAGGATATTCGGCAAGATATTCGGCAAGATATTCGGCAAGATATTCGGCAAGATATTCGGCAAGATATTCGGCAAGATATTCGGCAAGATATTCGGCAAGAT
>JAPYZC010000700.1:0-27455 GCA_030522665.1 Ichneumoninae sp. A BG-2022a | reverse complement strand
AAAATATGCAAAAGTCAAAATAAAGATAAAAATCTGAAAAAATTCATACGTATTCCGAAAAGTGAACGAATCATTTTCATTAAAAAAAAGTTGAGTTACTACACATTTTGATGAACAATTTTTTTTTAAACAATTTGTTAATAACATTTTGAAATTATAATTATGTAAAATTAGTCTTTTCAATACCTATTATTATATTCTTTTTCAGATTTTTATAACATTGGGAAGTGTTTGCAATTCTTGCCCGAATTTCTCGAATTTAGGCGGAATGAACACCACTCGCTCCAACCTCCTTAACCCTTTATAAGTCACCCTTCTATCCCCACTCTTAGGCGCTACCGTAGCATCGCGTTGCCCCCACCCCGCGAACGTTACTCCCGATTCGGAACGATTTCGGGGGCTGTGACTTGTAAAGGGTTAATATTTAAACGCTATTGGTCTTACCAGACGGCACCGTAAGTATCGACAAACGCGATGCTATCCTTGCAATCGCGTCTACCCAGTAGCAACCGAACTCCGGCGGGATGAGCCATTTCTCGTCTCAATTGAAAGACCTGTTGTTCCCTGAGAGTAAGTTGCCTCCGAATATTTGAGCTCGCCGCGCCGCTGGTTCGGCTTTCTGCTCCGTTTCGTGGATGCTGAAATCTGCTCTCCGAGCTGCCTGTCGGGCTGCTCCGATATTCCATGAGAGCAGCGTATCGCTCGTTCGACGTCTCACCGACCTGGCCGAGATCCCTCGCGGCTCGAGCCGAATCCCCGGTCGGCGAGTACGAAGATGCCATAAAGATGCTCTCGTAACTCGAATCGCCGGTCACATCGTCGCTAGCAGCGGCCGCTGGAAGGATTCTTGGACTGGGAGTTGGGAGAGCCGCCGCTCGCTGCACTTGGCCCTGAACAGGCCTTGCCGATCTTCGGTCTTCCAGGGAAATATCATCGAACGTGAAAACCATTGGGGCTGTGTCCGCACTCGTTCCCGGCTCGGGACCGGGACTCGAAGCACTCGACGTACTCGACGCGCTGGCCCCGGTTGCGGTATTGCTGCTGGTGTTCGACGCATTTGCGACACTGCTGGCCGGTGGAGAATTACTGGCACCTGGAACTGCCGGCGACGTTTGTGGAGGCGTCGTCGAACTGCGAATCATAAATGTTCATAAAACAATTAGGTTGAGTTTGTGAGATGCGTTTCAGCTATTATAATGTTTTATTAAAAATATTATAATAGCTATTTTAAGAATATAATTGTCACCCTATGAGCTTGCCCATTAGTAAAGAACCATATGTATTCATAAAAATATGATCATTGCTCACAAAATATGAACGCTTAGGGCAGAGAGAAATAAACTCAGTTGGCGTCGAAACCTGTCATAATTTTTTTTATTGTGTATATTATGCGCACGGTAATTTCACATCAGGCGCAAATATCTACACTGTGAACAAAAATTGGTTGGATTAATAAAAAATCACGGTGACATAAGTTCAAAACTGTTATCTGCTTGGTACAAATAAATCATTGTTTTGTTAGACAATTATTTGCTTCAATTTATTCAAAAATTTTCGATTGAAATAAACATTTTTGTTATACCAACCTATGTCACCATGCATTTGCTTAATTCAACAATTTCTTTCCTCAGTGCATTTTGCCAAAAAAATTTAAATCGTTGAAAAAAAAGTTCATTAGGAAATTGCAGCTATCTCTTTGGCACTCACAGCCATTTCTCTTGTACCCAGAAAAAATTTATTTGACGGTCACCGTTTATTTGGTTTAAGTAAAATATTTATCTGATTTAAATATAATATTTATTTAGATTAAGTAAATAGCTAATTAAATGAAATAAATATTTATTTAAATGAAATAAACGGTGGCCGACAAATAAATTCTTTTTCTGCGTGTGACTTTAAGCTAAATTTGAGTCACGTAACTGTAATGTTCCACAAGGTGGCATGAGAGTAATAAAGTGATGTGAACGAAATTATGTATTCTAATATATACTTAAAAATATATTATATTTTATAATATATTTATATATATTATAAAAATATGTATAAAATTATATACCGGGTTCCAGCATGCAGTCAAGGTCTATGGCGACGTAATAAAAATAAAAATATGAACTATTAAATAAATCCATTATGTTGTACGAAATATTTTAATATATAATTTTAATAGCTTACCCCGTTGACAGAGGTGGAGGAGGCAACGGACTGGTGGGATCTCTCGTGGCAATGCGTTCGGGGCCTTTCGAATACAGATTCTCCTTGGGTCGTAGAATCTTCATGTCAGTAAGTTTCCTTGTAATGAGCTGCACCCAATCGAGCATTCCCTGATACGTCGGTGCGGCCAGCCTGAGTACTCTGTCGTCGTTGAAATTGACGCAAAACTCATAGTCGTGTCGCTGAGTCGCACACAAAGTAGGCGAAAGATGTTGAATTCCCCGCAACGAGTAAGCCCACAGTGGTGAATGCGTTGTAGCCTGTTTCTGATCGGCGAATCCTTCGAGTCGCGGCTCAAAGTCATCGTGAACGCAAAACGCTACCCAGAGTCGATTGGTGTCCTTGTCAGTCTTGTCGGTGCGTCTCAGCCAACCGTTCTTGTATATCTCGCGAAATTGCACGGAACCCTCGGCCGCTACGGGCACAGAGGTCGCCTGCGACTCCATCGTTCCTCCGCTGTCCCGATGGTCCCTGTTGTGATTTTCCACTGGTCGTGCCAGCTCTGTCAGTAATCGTACGGCCTGCAGCATTGCAGCAATAACGGTGGACGGATTAATTTTACGAATATCTTTGAACTACGAGACCAAAATCTCATTTTATAGCAGCAGCTTCGTGTCCTCCAGCCTTTTTTCCCTCGCTCCCTCGGCACGCGAAATTTGGCAATTGTTTGGATTGATGCCCTGGAAATAAAACAAAAAATTCTTACTGTTGTGTTTTAATCGCCGATACTGTGCAGCTTATTTTGAGGGTACGAAATTTTTATTCGCTATTTTGTATGATGAAAAGTACTTCATTATTTATCAATGGGTTGGTTGATTAACTATTTATTTATTTATTTATTTATTTATTTATTTATTTATAGACGGGAAAAATCCCTTTTACATTCGTTTATTAACATAATAAATCTTTGACATTTTTATAGAAAGAAAAACAAGTAAATATTTCACACTTTGAGTGTTATGAAAATAGATTTATTAATTAATTTGTTATAAACGATCTTGATGAATGAAAAGACAGTTTAAAGAAGTTATGTATCGCGGTTGTTAATGATAACGATAATAAAATAATTTCGTAAAATCGGAATGCGAAATTTCGGAAAAATAATTTTGTTAAATAAATGACAAACTCGTTTGTCGCTTATATGAATACACGAAATCGTCCTTTTATGTCCCGTGTCATTGGCAATTTTAGTTCATACTTTTTTTGGTCAAACTCGAAAACTAACGAATAAAAAAATATGGACGTTTGTGGACACTAAGTTGTTGTAAAAAGTACAAACTTTTCTTACTGTGCAATAATTCTACTTTTTGAAGAGTGATTAAATTTCGACGTTCAAGGTTAACGGGATCTCGCTGTGTGTAATCTTATTTTCGTTGAATACCAAATCTTCAGCAATCTGTAAAAATAGCATTACAGTGTGCACGACCAGCTGGACCCCGTGGACGGGTGGGAGTGCGGCAGAGGGTTCCGAAGTGAAACAGCTGTGAGTGGAGAGAGAGATGGGTGCAATTTTCCAATGAACTTTTTTCAGTGGTACTCTTTTTTTGGGAAGAATGAAAATTCCACCGCGTGCGAAATTACGGTGCGCACTCAACCCAAATTTGCCGCTTTCTCCGAGAAATGAACACCCTTAGAAAAAGTTCATTAGTTATCCATACCGATTGAGTCTGTTTCACTTCGCCTACAGGGCATGTGAAACATTTGTGGGTAACAAATCGGTTTCTCCATTTTAATCGTCATCGTTAATATTTCAGATAAAAACTGATTGGATTTTCTTTCGGCCACATTAACCTAATTATATTTGCGTCAAAATATCAACGTTCTCAAAAAAAATATATCAAGAGACGAGGTACTGGTTCGAAACAAGTACATTTACAGACAGACTCAGGACAGATTGGCGCAACCAAGACTCTTTACTCGACCGAGTTTTTCAGCTACTCGCGATTTTGTTATACGGTTAAAAAAAAAATATTAGTTTTTAAGATGCCGGGGATTATGGCATAGATATATTGTTTTACGGGCTTTCAATTGTGATGAAAATTAATAAAATGCCTTCAGGCAATAAGAAATAAACGTTGATTTTGTGTTCGTGCATCGCGTCAAAAAGAAGTATTCGGTCGTCATTTTTATCGAACACTCGGTCATCGCACACCTGCCAACTGCTGTACTTTCGTGTATTCGGTATCCTGACTCATAGCCATAGTGATTAGCATATGATGAAAGCGACCGATTGGCACCAAACTTGCTGAATATCAAGGGACACGGTAGCATCTCGAGGCAAGTACATGGTTATTTAGGCAAAGGAACAATGTCGTCGATAAAAGATTGTTGCCTATCATTGTTTAATCAAAACATTCTGAACACGTTTTCATTAAAATCTCGAATTTTTATTTTTTTCACCATGACAAAGCTTCCTCCATGAGGAAGCAAAATTGCCGAATATGGACCTATTCATAAAAAAATGTATCAACATTACTATTTAGGCAAAGAAACAATATTGGCGGTAAAAAATGACTACCAAATATCATTTAAGCGAAAAATGGACGAATGTGAACCGATTGACGGAAAAATTAATTAATAGTGTCATTTAGACAAAGAATAGTTTATAATGTACGATTAGTATAGGTTCAGTTCATTGTAATCACATATGGCACGAAAATTCTAAGTCATCTTGACAACATTCTTATGTTCCGGTTTATGATTTTCATTAGGACTTTGATGTCTATGAGAATTGTTGGAGCATCTCTTTTCAGGCTGATCTGTGTTGTGTGGTTCATATTTATCCCGAGTCTATTATTCCTATTTTTTCGTAAACGCTCTGAGCAATTACGCGCCAATTTGCAAAGTATTTTCTCTAAGTATATCGCAAATGAAATTTCACCGGTCTACCAACTATCGAAATTTAATTATTTTACATTAACATCGTCTTTTTCAAATTTTTTTATCACCGGTAAAAATATCCTTAGATACTATACAAAGTGATTTCCAAAATGATATCCGAATTTCTGTTTCTCAATGCAACGCGCTTACATCGTGTCGAGAAAAAAAATAATCCGTACAACACGTTACAGCCAGGGTCGCAAACCCCTCTACAGCGCGAGCGTAATTGCATGGCTATGAAAGCTATCATAGGTTATGGACGAATAATATTAATGTGCGTAAAATTTACAATCGTAATGTTGTACACCGATGCACACGGATCTTTAGCTGGCGTCCTGTATCGGACGCGTATGCCCATTTATTATTTACTAACAAGAAGAACGGATAGAAATATTACCAGTAACGTCATTGGAATCTGCACGGAGACGTCAGCTTCGGTCCTTCGACAGTTGATTCTTCAATGGTACTTGTATTTCACGCACAGCGTAAACTACGACAAGGAATGCGCACGTATTCTTCCACTCGCGAATTCCAAGTTAGACTAAAGATTGCTTATTTTTTTTATACGGTATATGCAATATGAAAACACTGTGACACCAGGTGTGGCACCGTAAGTATTGTTGGAATTAATTATACTCGCGCACTACCAGCAACCGACCTACTGGTGTACGAAACCGAACGCTGGATCGCGGTGGAAATCCTTTATTCCCATGCTTATTGTCCGAAACGCTCAATGACAGCTTGCAACGACGTGTATTACGTTGAAAAAATTGATGCCCATCGTGCAAACGAGACCAAGGTTTTCATCAAACAACGAAGCTAACGCGCAGCCGACCATCTTGACTGCATTCCGACTGCATCTGTAACTTAATAGCCGCGCGCAATACAAAATTGGTAATTAAATGTAACAATATGAAATTAGGCGATACATCACTTTTTGGAATATTAAATTAGTGTAGCAAATGGATTATCTGAAGAACATCAACTACCTTATTTATTTAGTGTAACTGTTTCTGGTGAAAAATTGCAATTGGTAATCGTGGAATTATGAAATTAATTTTCTCTACTATGTGCTACGTATTTAATATTTACTGTTATTTATAATTTTTTTAACAAGTTGGCGTCAAGATTTATCGTCAATGGTGCTAGCGGTATTTCACTCGACTCACAGCTGTTCAATCTGTGTATCACTTCGCCTTATACAACGATGGGAAACGTGCATGGGTGAAAGAAAGAGATAAAACAACGATGTATTGTTAGATGGCACTTACGGCGAAGTGAGAAACACTGAGAATTCGTTTTCACATCCTCTTTATACGACATCGAAATCCCTCGCCGTGGTGTCTCTCTTGCACCGACGTGAGCACCAATAACGCCATGTCTTGCGCTCCATAGGATTTTGCATGCTCTTACCGCGAATGTTGATATCAATCAATGGCGTAAAGTAAAAAGCGCGTATGAATTGCGTTAAGTTATGCTTATAGGCTCTTCTGGCACTTAACCAACGATATGACTCTAGAAGCCTAATTTGGTCGTCTTTAATCATAGTTTTTGCTAATTGGGAGCTTATTGTCAAATGTCTGGATCATTAGTAGATCGATACGTCTTTCACGTGGTTCGACGACTATATTCGCAGAATTTCGCAATAAAATTAATTAATTTTTGTATTTTCTGAACAGGATAACTGTGTTAACGAAACCAATTCCAATGCTTAATAGCATTTTTAAACATGGAATTTTAGACGAGGTTTTATTCAATTTATTATTAATAAGGTATTCATTTATCATTCATAGTATTGATTTGTTTCGTCTATAAAACTCGACAATAGCATTTTCATTTGATCAAATTTTTTAATATTTGCAAATTGTCTGTGAGCACGCAAACTTAATTTTTATTATTTCCGTTATAAAATTAATCATTGTTTTTGTCATTAAATTTGACAGGGAATCGTAAAAAATTTTCTATTGTATGCGAATTTGGGTGTCTTAAATTTTAAGAAAAATAACTGATTCTAAAAAACATTGAGCTACCGACCTCAAATTTTGAACACATTTTGGAAAAAGTGAGACGACTGAGATATTCACATTTTGCGATATTGCGTTCCGAATGATTTCTTGTTTATCAATAAAAACAGTGTTCATTAATATTCGGTAACTTTGACTCCGTTACATAGACAGTATTGAGTTGAACAGAACCAAGCAATGTGCACTTATACGTAGCCAAATCATTTGTGATATCAAAGGACAATTCATTTGGTGTAAAGAATTTTTTTATTATTAATCTAAGCCAATCTTACTTTATCGTCGCTAACAATAACACCAGCTAACTTTTGTAGCTTTTTATCGAATCTCGAATTAGCCTTCTCGGGAGTCACTGTATTCATGCAATGATTGACGTAGCGATTTACGACTCTCTTTCGCAATTTTTTCACAGCTATCTCGTCTCTGGAACCAACAATTTCCAAGATAGTGGCCTTCCAATCAAATTTCCCAATTTCTTGATTATCTTCATTGTTCCCCGTCGTAGAGTCCTCGGTAACTGGTTCCTCGGGTTTTTTCTTATTTTTCTTTATCAGAGGTTCAACTTCCTGTTCCGTCGCGGAATCGGCCAAGTTCCTCTTTTTCGACTTTTTCTTCTTGCCGCTACCGTTCTCCGCCAGATCGGTGCTATTCGTAGTTTTGCCGATTTCTCTGCTTATATTTTCATTGTTTTGATTCTCAGCCACACTGGTCTCTTGATGCTTTGTGGGGCTCGAACCATTCACCTCTGGATTTACTTTCTCTTGACCTGATGGATACAAAAATCATAATCACCATTGAGCAGATATTTTATTAATCAAATTATTGAATAGATGAACGTCTAAGCTCTCTGTAATTCGTATATTAGTTACTCCAGAGACCAAACATTTTTACTGTCGCAAAATTTATTGATCATCAACTGATCATTATCAGTAATCGTTAATAATTCTTCGACAAAAAGCTTGCCCATCTGTCTTGGTCAAAACAAAATTCTTACCATTATTAGCCTGACTGTGAGGTTTATTCTGCTCCACTGCTTCCTTGAATGCAGTTTCCATCCTGGCCCAAACGCTATCGATGACAGTCATATTTACCCTATGGCCCATGACGCTGTGTATAAAATTTAAAAACTTGGGTTTCTTCCTGGGAATATTCTCATGATTCGAGAGTATATTCAAGACATTTCTCTCCTCCCTGCTCAAATCAGCAACAGTGTCGATTACATTTTTCACGACGTTAATCCAGTCCTCCTGCTTTTTTGCACCCTTGTTCTGTCCTGGTCTCGCGACATAATTCTGTCCCCCATAACGCTCTGATTCCGTTATACATTTTGTATGGGCGACGTATTCCTGTCCACTGAAAAAAAGCACACCCATTTACATTATGTCCTTGTAGATTATACAGATAATGAAATTATATTTCTGAATAAAAGTGAAAATAAGTTACTCACTAGAAATCCTTGTGGCAATCAACGCAAGTCAAATTCTCTCCACGACGGCACTGAAACTGGTAGTGTTTCGCTACTTTGGGCTTCTGCAGAGATTCCCCGCAATTGTTACACGTAAATACAACCATATTAAAGAAAAATAATGTTGTACATCCAATTTCTTGCCCTTAGGATTCGTCTTTCCTCAAAGCGAAGCAGGATTTCACTGAAGCGGTATTCTGTTTTTTTTTTATATTGCGTCTAAATACGTGAAATACCAGTGCTAAAAAAAATTCATTTATTATTGTATTTCGAATTATCATTAAAATATGTATTTTCCTTTAAGGACTACTTACTTATATTGAGGTGTTTCTATGCGAATTTGTTGGTTCGAAGATTAGATTAGGCGGGAATGCCGTACAGGAGCGGAAGACCAGTTATCAGTTTATTCGCAAATTTTTCCAACACTAGATCGACAAAAAACAAAAGAATTATGTGGTTTTTACTATAATATATTGTAACGAAAATTGTTGATATAAAAAATGTGGAGAATGTAAACTTACGAGGATCGACACGTGCCCGCAAGCAGCTTACCAGCAATTTCCTGGCGTCTAAAATCGAAGAGCCGTGAGACGTTGGAAGAAGGGGAGAATTGACCTAGCTTGCATTTTCTCGCGCCCGACCAGCCTGATCTGACTCGCCGTTGCACAGACACACGCACGTCGACGCACCGTCGCCCGACATAAGAATTAAAATGGCGGTTCGGATTAGTTACGAGACAGCCAAGTGACGTTTCTGTGCGACATTCTTGACGGGTAACTAAAACTCCGCATCTCCAAGCCATTTGCATTCGTCAATAACGTTGTTGAAATTTCGTAACAAAGTTGCGTCGATCGATGGTGACTCGTGTCAAACGCCAATTCGCGCTTGGCATTTTCGGACTTCGGATATACCAGTAAGTTCCAGGATAACGAACTTTGGAACCAGGCATTTCTACTTTTTCGTTTATCTATTTTTACACTAACTCAATTATCGACGAGGCTCGTTGCACTTGATGGCGCGATGCATCGTTTCGCATTTTTATTTTCTCCATTCACTATTTTGAGAATTAACGACAACAAAAAAATTGCTTCAGCTGCTCTTGAGAGAAACAGGATCGTTACGGAGGTGAAAAATTTATCCTGCGAGAAACACAAAACCAGGTATGTTCGTTGTCAGACTTTCATTTTTAATGAGACTCGTTTAAGGATGAATCTATTTTACTGTGACGTTCGATGATCGTAGAGCCCAAACATGGACGATCTTCTGAGGCAGGCAAAGATTGACTTTACCAACAAGAAGCCAAAAGATGTAGCCGAAAGATTGAAGCGCATGCGCGAAACCGCTGAATTGTCCAGGAGAAATGGTGACATAAAACCGGCGTTCATCATGCTGAAGAGATGGATGTCCAGCGTCGAATGGATCCGGAAAACCAAACACCATAAAGAGCACCCTTCGCATTACGACGCGTATATTAATAACAAACAGGTAAGATTCTAGCTGTACATTGAATCGGAGAAGTTCTTGTTGCCGAACTTGCTAGTCGAATTGCTTTTTATGCTTGGCGATGACGGCGACTAAAAGATCTGTATGCCAAGTGTGTAAAATAAATACTGTTGTTACTTTAATTATATAAACTTATATTCTACAGGTGGAGGACGTTAGGACCACGCTGGAAGAGCTGGAAAGAATGTTGACCGCTCAATTCGCACCTGTAACGCCAAAGATGGAAGTAGACGATGTTATCGATACGTCATTGAGATCTGCGGAAGGAACATTGAATCTCCCCGAAACTCCGACGGACGAGCCATTGGCACCGGAAACAGAAGAATTCATCTCTTGCCAAAATCTTTTTCAACTGATGCGACAAAACGATAGATGGTTGATTATAGACACTAGACCAGAGAAGGATTATTGCACATCTAGAATAAAAGCGGAGCGGTGCATCAATATTCCAGAAGAAAAAATCAAGCCTGGGTAATTTTCTGTGCATTATAAAAATTTGACCCTCGAGGGAGGGAATGATGTTTATTATTACATTTATGAAAGTACATTATTGAGGTGCTAGATTGATCACAAAAGAGGTGATTATTGTTTTTTCTTTAAGTTTCAATCTTGGAGTATAAAAATAAACGAATGTTTACCGAAATTGCATACAATACAGTAATTCTGCTCCAATGTAAAGGAAATATCTCAAGTTCTTCTAGTATTGTATAAATGAAAAGATAAACCGTGCGACACACAAAGATTTTTACAAAGCTACTTCTTACACTTTTTTAGTTTCGAATTGATCGTGCCTCGATATATAACAACGACGTTATTCCATACGTGTTCTTACAGTCGATAAGCAGATTTTAAATTGTCGTAAATAAAAAGTAACGTTTATGGAAAACATCGCCAAGCTTACTTACGGTACTTGGTTTATTTTTCGTAATCGATTCTAACTGCATTGTTTCTTGCTCCACAGAGTAATAGCGTCGCATTTCGAAAAAGTACTTTGCAACGACAAAGTTGCGTGCCATTTGTTCAAGCAGCGAAGTGCCCAATATTGCGACACGGTTGTACTGCTTGACCGGAATTCAACCCAGCATACTCTGTTTCCGGGTAATCGAGTACGGTCAATGAAGGATATCCTTCAATGTTGGGATCCCAGTGTCAAGCCAGCGAAAATAATGATTCTGAACGGTGGCTACGTCGAATGGCTCAACCGTTATCCAGCCTACGTCACCAATCCAAACGCCAAAGCTCCCGATATAGAAACAAACGCCATGGACGAGATATTGGAAGAAGTCAAGTATGCGGAATGGCTCACAACGGATGAGAGTACCAGTCCCTTCCATTCTTTACGAATACAACCTTTGCCGTCGAGAAACTCCAAACCGAAGATCAATGTAAAATCCATTAACGACGTTACAATGGATCAACTGAAGAAGGACGAGGAACGCTCTTCGTACAACACGAATCGGGTTGAGGCTTTGAACAACCACGAAAACCATTCGAATGTGTTTACGAATGAAAACGATATTAACAGGGATCCTTATAGCTTAGTGATGAGACAGAAATCCGAAATGTCGAACTATACCCGAAAGGTTGACAACGAAGATGCGGAAAGTATGCACACGGATGAGGATGAAATTGTGCCGCAAACAACGAATCCCCCGATTAAATTGACAATCCACGACATGATGCCGAAACCGAAAATCGACAGAAGCTCGAAACCATCGAGTTTGGTCCCTCAGTATGCTGACTGCAAAGGCTTACTAACTTTGCAGTCACTGCTTTACGATGTGGTTAAGAGTCAAGAGCGAATTGAAAATCAAATCTTGTCGAACGAAAGAGAGTGGCAGCTTCAAGACTTTGATAATAATCCAGATCTTCGTGAAATCAAGAAGGAGAATTTGAAGGCACACAACAATAAATTGGAACTAGTCGTAAGAAACACTTATTCTTTTATTCGTACTCTAGAGATTGGAGAAAACTTTTTAATAATAATTTTTTTAAATAAATAATAATGTATAAATACTAGCGGAGCGACTATCCATTCCGCACGTAAAAAACTAGATTGTCACGATTAATTAACAAACTCGATGTTTGTACAGTATTCCCTGGTTGGGACACCGTAGGCTCGAGTCACTAATCGATTTTTGTTTGTTTAGAAAACGAAAAAAGCTCACCTGAAGGACACGTTGGCGACACAAAGAATTGACGAGTCATCGATGAGCCCGCAAGACAAGATAGACAGCGAGACCCTCAATAAAAAAATTAGTATTATAGAGCAGCGACTCGAGAACATATCCATCGAACGGAAAAAACTTCACGAGTATGTTATACGTTTATTTAAAAAAGATTGAACTCATAATAATCCAATTGAATTTTGCATTTTAAACCATGACAACTTTGCAGAAATATCCGTAATCGAGTACAGAAAAGGGATCTGCTTACGCCAATAAACAATGAAAATGGCGTTTATAAAGAGCCATTAAAGTCGGGCGGTTCGTCTACCAATACTAGCCTCAAACGCTCCCATTCTAGTCCAAACCTCGCCCAGGTAAAGAAGTTAAAAATTCGACACCAAGTAAATATCGCTTTTTTTATTTCAAAATTTTATTGTGTAATCAATTAGATTCTACATTATTCCAACGATTCTAGCGTAAGATCATATCGCTAACAATTCAGCATGAAATATTCTGTTTCATCAATTGCATGCATCAATTAACCAATTTATCTTAGCTATATGCAGCAGTTCACTAATAATTATGAACGTTTATTTACATGTTTAATTAAAGAATCAGCTGGACGATCGTAAGGTTCCTCACGTCGACAGAACGTCGAAACCTCACATACCCGTGCCGCAAACTCCAAACAGAGCTAGAGCTGGTCTAAACAATAAATATGTAACAATTTCGTGGAAAGATCGTACGGATCGTATGGAACCTGTTTACCGTGATGTGGTAAGTCGTATAATATTTTTACTTTTAATATAATTTTAATCATCTTTCGTTGGGTCTTCACATTACTTTTTCCAAAATTTTTGGCCGACGTTCGTTCATATTGGATAAGCTTTTGCCAACCAAAATACAATTAAAAAAAAATTATTTCTTATAAATATTTATTTCAATAATTTACATTTCGTAAGAGTGCTTCAAACTCGGAGGCTACATTACAGTACTAAGAAAAAAGAATGTCAACCTTGGCGAATTGACGATACCAAAGTTGCAAAGTTTCATCGTAGACCCTCGACGATTTGCGTTTAATTCGCGGTCGACCGGGCTATCGTGAATCGGTGAACATTTGCATTTGCTTACGACTCTTATTTTACCTTTTAAAGTACGGGTTCGATATCATAAACCCTTGAAGGTATCCGCCCGAATTCGGTATCTTCTATAAATAACTCATAAATATTAAGAAGCAACAGTTGGTGCACGTGTGCGAGCAACTGAGAGCCGATGGTATTCCGTTATTGAAAAATTGCGGGAAAATCGGAAACACCATTTTCAAAATAATACATTTCTTTTTCTTCACATTTCGATCATGTTCATACCCGGATAGTACTTACAAGGCGTAGTAAGTTGTCTGTTAATTATCAAACGACAAACACGAAATCTTAATTGAATAACGAATTTTCATTTCCGGAAACTACTTGCAAAATTGGATTTGCCTAATTCCGAGTTATATACGCTTGATAATTGCTCTTCGTTTTGAGCTCTGTACATAAATAATTTAGACGCAATTGCGTCTAAATGCCTATGACGGGGGAGGCTCCGTATCGACGTATGACGTACAAAACTAACGTCATTAAAGGATTAGTGGTTAGTCACGTTTCGGACTATAAAACGTACCAGCCTCCACGTTCTATTCCTTCATCGAATATAAAATGTTATTCGATGGGGACGCGTGTATTAACTTTTTTCCATATACTCTTTTTTAGACCTGGCACGATTTAGCGTACAGAAAAAGTTTATAGCCTCATTTTTTTCGATAACAATATAATCGAAAAAAAATTCGGCATTTTAGTGTCAATATAATTATAATTAAAATAGGCAAAAACGTTGAGAAATGCGATTTTTTTAGCCACCGTTCGAGCGGGTAAGGACGTTAAGACCATAACTGTCGTAACTGTCTTAACTGTAATTCTTTAACTATCGGGCTGAAACTTTGTACTCAAATTCGACACCAAGTAAATACCGCTTTTTTATTTCAAAATTTTATTGAGTAATCAATTAGATTCTACATTATTATTTAAGATTATTTTTTTTAAGTTCAATTGCCACAAATGGTGTTTCACATTGGGTTTAAAAAAATCCATAAAGCGGTTCAAATTATAGAAAAATAGTTTGTTTTCATTATTTGTGATTTTCAATATTCACATAAATCTCCCTTAAACTAGTGTCTCATAGATTCACAAGTTGTTTAAAAAAATATAAATTAATTCCACTGGTCCTCGACGTTCGCTTAAAAAAAACTGTACATTTGTATCAATTCAATGCCCACAATCTCCCGTTATAACGCGGCTGTATCCACAATGTGGCTTCGTTGTACAAATTGAAACTTTATCGAAAATTAGCGACGAGACCATGATTGTTTAATCACATGACGTTACGTTCAACCTAAGATAACTTTGTTATCACGTGCCAGTAGACAGGCAGCTCTCGCGCAATTTCCACTTCTAAATCAACGCTCTCTCACAAAATACAATCCACAATGCCGACTATCATAATTTGACTCCAAAATTTTTCGTCCGCTTCGAGTGCAGTGCAACGTAACGACATAGTTAAAGAAATTCAGTACTCGACGTCCAGTCGATTACGTTTCTCGACAGCAGCTTCGTGTGAATATGGTACAGATAAGACTCTTCAGTGTAGTCCACAACAGTAATCCTGTGAGTATCGGATCGATTTGTCATTTTGTTAATTCCGGTTGATCGTTTCGTCGAAAGTTTCCACGATCGATCTGAATAAACATTGTATCGGATTATTTAAACGTGCACGTAATCTACGTTTTAATTAGAGAAAACTGGTAGGGATTTAAAAATGTTAATCAGTATGTCGTCTGACCTTGTTGGTTATCAACATAAAACATAGATAACGAGATCTTTCGAGTTATTCTACGAGAATGTCGACCGATGAGATAGTGGGACGACCGAGTGACGATGCAAAATTTGGTTCACGTTTTTGACGAAACGTGGGCAAACGATTCTTGGCAAGTATATCAGCGGACGCGCGTGAGCACACCGACCGGAGTGGGTGCACGTGTATGAGGAAACACGAGGCATCGGTCAGGCTTCCCAATCCAATTCATTCCGATGACCACTGCTTGCTACAGTCACGCATGTCGCCGACTGAGAGTCTAAACAACTTAGCCGCGGCAAGCGTCGAATGTACTGTTCCGCTTTCCGACTCTGCTAATTGACACGGCAGTCGAGTTCTAAACGCGTCGGTTTGGTCAAATATACATTGACAATTGTTCGCGACATCGAAGTGACTTTACCATTTCGAGGGAATAAAACAACACTTTTAAATATATTTTTTATATTTATCCAAATTATGAACTGTTCGCCCACTCGCCGACACGAGAACGAATGTTTCGATCCGAATCGTCACGTGCAAGGGATAAACTCACAGTGCCCATGTTTCCCGTTTTCTGTTGGATAGATTATCTATGACATTCGATTATCGTTAGATTTTTGTACGAAAAAATGGTGTATTTGCGGAGAAAATTAGTGCCTCATTATATAGTGAGCTATTTCAAGAAGGTATCGTTTGATAATCCATCCAGTAATAATAATGATAATGTTAACGATTAGGGAATTCATTTGGAAACTGTAACATCGAATATGTTATGGCAAGACATTGATAGAATAATTATTTCAATAATTTATTATCATTATTATTATTATTATTATTATTATTATTATTATTATTTATTATTTTTATTTATTTGTGGTTAAACAATTTTTTAAGAAATATTTATTTTGTCCAAAGCTATGAAAATACTCGTTGAGAAGGAAATTGCTAACAGATATTACTGAGTTTTGCGCATTTGGTGTTGCGACCGGGAATTTGTTTTCAGAGTGATAATAATCAGGCAAAATGTTGTTTATCCAAAATTAACCAATGAAATTGATAAT
Organism: Ichneumoninae sp. A BG-2022a; assembly: GCA_030522665.1. Classification (NCBI taxonomy): domain Eukaryota; kingdom Metazoa; phylum Arthropoda; class Insecta; order Hymenoptera; family Ichneumonidae; species Ichneumoninae sp. A BG-2022a. The sequence continues at coordinate 11,254 of JAPYZC010000700.1, read as the reverse complement.
TCAAAAAGATGGTGCAAATAACATTTGAACATTGCTTCTTTATTTTTTGTATCATTGTTCATGCAGTTTTCTCGATTTGAAAGTCAACATTCAACTGCATACATTCTCATATAACAGGCATTTGAGGATGCTGGTAAAATTAAAGAAGCAGGCATGTACAAATGTGATTTGCACATTTCTTATTTTACTTTTTGCTTCCTCATAGAAAGCGTTGTTTTCATGAAAACAGCAGAAAAAACCATAATCTTGGTGTCAAGGTGCTAAAAAATCGGGGAAAATCATGTTCAGGAAAAATATTCGTGTCTGTGCGTCAGTGCGTGCGACCGAAAAAATTGGAACTCCTATAAATAGGGCACAGCCTGAGCTACCAAACTGCCATTTGTCACGCACGTACACGGATCGATCCTCATTTCATTTTGAAAAATGAAATTCAAGTCGATCGAATTCTATTCGCTGCTCTATATATGAATCAAATGTCAGCTCAATAGCTCAAGTCAGCCCCGAATTATACAGAAAGATTAGTTTCTTCAACCCCGCCACATAGATATGTGCATGACATATTATATATAGATGGTCTAATGCCAGAAGTGCGTATATAAGGATAAGATTTCAATACATCATACGCCCTTATTGAATTAGGCTGTTGATATATATATATATATATATATATATATATATATATATACACATTAGCAGCGGCTGTGGCTCGCGCCGCGTGCTCGCAACCATCGACACTCACACTCATAGAATGGTATAAATTCCATTCCATGAGCTATAATTCAGCCGCTGTCACAGATACTGTGGAAAGTACAGACATGGACAGTCAACATCACAGGCGCTCGAAATATGGGTGTCGGTGAGTGTCGTTGAGTGTCGATAAGAGTGTCTTTTACTTTATTATTAAATTGATATATATACACTGACAAACATAAATGTCTAGCTTTGCCAATCCAGTGCCCAAACTCTTTCAAATTCCTACAAACTCCAAACTCTTTCAAATTTCTTCTATCTTTGCTAGTTTTGCCAATCCAATCCCCAAACTCTTTGAAATTCCTTAAAATTACTTCTATCCTAGGCACAGGGGTCGTCGAAACAATCCAAATTTGTTTAGATAAAAGAGTTATGCATTTTTTCAAAATTTACCCGCGGTACCAATCGCCCAGTCATATATCAATTAGTTCTATTTAATTCTTGAAATATTCAGAAATCTACACTGAAAATACTGAGCCCTTAAGGACCTTCTAAGGATAACATTTTATTGCGATAAGTAGTACATGCGCAATAAATTTCGAGTAACAGTGTACAGTGTAACACTGTTATTGTAAGGGTCTGACGTATGTTCTTCCCCTGGAAGCGAAAGGGTTAAATTATTAAGCGTTATATTTAATTATTGTCAACTCCAAGTTTTTATCAACTCCGAAACATTCTCGTTTCAGCATCCGGGCATCACAGGCCTGAAGAATTTGGGCAACTCGTGTTATATGAACAGTATAATACAGTGCTTGAGCAACACCGCGTATCTAGCCAAGTACTTCAACGATAATAGCTATGTACAAGATTTGAACACCACCAACAACAATTCCGTGCAAGGTCGAGTCGCCGAAGAGGTAGCTCAGGTTATCAGAGCACTTTGGAGAGGACAATACAAAAGCATATCACCCCGAGACTTGAAGGTACTTTGTCATTTTTTCATTTAAATAATCTTCAATTAAATAAATCAATTATAACAATGATGATATTATGATCTATTCGTTGCGTTTGGCAGGTGGTGATTGGACAATACAAGCTGCAATTCGACTCCTATGATCAACAGGATTCTCATGAGTTTCTCACGTTTCTACTTGATTGGATGCATGATGACTTGAAGAGGGTAATTTTATATTGAAATAATAAGTTGGATAGCTGCCTAACTTCATCAGTATCTCCACATGGATATTCTATATCTTGCCAATATTTTATATAAGGTAGAGCGCGGCAAAATGGGGCAACGGGGCAAAACGGGGGTTTTTGGCAAAACGTCATTTTCCAATAATTTTTGGATACCCGAATTCGCCCTACCGGATACATCAGGATTTTCTGCCCAGTTTTGCCACCTTGTCCGATCCAAAAATGATTGGAAAATTTAGTTTTGCCCAAAAACCCTGTTTTGCCCCGCTGCCCCATTTTGCCCCGCTCTCCCCTACATTGTATATATTTTTGGGTAAAGTAAACATATTTTTTAGAAATATTTCCGTGATGATAGCTCGGACTTATATCGATGGTCGAACTCCAGAATGGCATACCGGGTATGCTTATTCGCAGCCGATATTCCCTTATGGAATTAAACCATTGATATCTTCGTTCTATCCTGTTTTAGACAACATACCGAAATAAATTAATACCTGACCTTCGAATATTATATTCATCTAATATACTCTTTTTATAGACAGCAAAAATTCGCATCGATGGTCAACTAAGTTCCGCCGAAAAAGAGTGGAACAAAGCGATGGAGAATCAAACATCAATAATTTCCCACCTGTTCTTTGGTCAACTGAGATCGAGCATAATCTGCAACACCTGCAATAAAAGCAGCGTAACGTACGAGACCTTCAACAGCTTGACGATGACGATAAATGACTCGAAGAGCTGCACGTTGGATGTGAGTAATGTAAAAATATTGACTTTTCGAGGTTTACAAGGTTGTTTTCGGTATGCAAAGGAAAGAACGGAGCTCTTACGATATCTACACGTGTTTTCAGCAATGCGTGCAAAAGTATGTCACTGGGCAGACAATATCGGACTGGAAATGCGCGCACTGTAAAGTTCCACGAGAGGCGACAAAGAAATTCGATTTTATGAAACTCGCGCCGATCGTCGTTATCCATCTCAATCGTTTTGGAGACACCGACGGATGGCTCCAAAAACAGGATACCCCGGTCGATTTTCCGTTAACGGGATTCGATCTCAAACCTTATCTCGCTGCCGATACGGAATCGAGAAACGTGGTTGATCAGCCGAATCATTACCGCTATAGCCTATACGCAATGTCGAATCATTACGGAACCATGGAACGTGGACACTACACTGCATATTGCAAAAGTGCTTCACAAAACAAGTAAGTAATCAATACTATTGCCGCAAGTAATATTCTTCACTTAAAACTCAACAAAGTACACTGTAGATTTAGAAAAAAAACAGGGTAAACAATATAACAGCTGTAATTCTCAGCGACTTTGAGCATCTGAGGCAAATCGCGTTACAACTATAAATGTAACAATTTCGGCATATAAACAATAGGTATTGAACGTGACAACGTTTTTCACAGATTAACTAAGTAAAACGAATATTTAAGACATGGGACTTGTACTGCATTTTTGCACGTCTCAGTTCAAAATTTAATCGCTTTGAAATTCTACGCTTAAGGTAGTTCTCGCGAATGGTGTTCATTTCGCATAAGTTTCGGAGAAACGAGCAGGAATTGTAAACACTTCTGGGTGGTATAAAAATCTGAAAATAATTAAACTTATTGAAGGTGCTGAAAATATTAATTTTGCATAATAATAATTCCAAAATGTCATTAACAAATTGATGAAAAATAAAATTGCATAAAATAAAAATAAGAATTATATAATTATTTTTAGGGGAAACAAAAAAATCGGCGATTTGCATTTAATTCTCTTCAATGCCGTAATCTCACGTACAATATTATTCTTTCAGATGGTACAAATACGATGATCAAACTGTTACCGAAGTTTTGCCGAGTGCGGTGAAAAGTGGCAACACCACCAGTGCTTATCTCCTCTTTTACACATCGCTGTCGAACGAGCCATACGGATATAGATAGCGAGACAGCTGCAATGTTAGGACGATGCGAGAAAGATGAAAAGCGAGGTCATCGTTTCATAGACATTACCTGTGAAGTATCTGCGATTTTTATTCATGTGACTGAAAAACGTCATATGAATCGGGGCTTGCCGAGCCAGCATACGTTTATAGATTCGATGAAATGAAAGGAGAGAAATCTGGTCTATTAAATGTATCGAGTGAGATAACGGTTTCAAATCATAAACACAGCATTCCGATTACTCGCATATGCTGTAAATATGTAAATATGTATCGAAATAATTGTAATAGATATATATTAATTGTTATACAGGCTTGAGGCAGGCACGCTTTGCTAAAATAACGAATCTAATGAGAACATTATGTTCCTTACACTATTTTTGCCAGACACTGAAGAATCAATATTATCTTTAAAATACGCCCGATGCGAGTATTAGTACTAAAAGATATTATAAGAGTATCACAAGCTATACAAAAATTTGCATTTAATCGATGTGTGTGTGTGCGCGCGCGCTCATCTGTGATGAAAAGCTTCGTCGATTCTTCAGGCATTACTGAACGAATCATTAAAGTATGCTACGTAGCTGTAATGCGGTTCAGTGCCACGTAGCACTGTGCTAATGCAAATTTAAAGAAGTACACGGAACATTTTGCAACGATACACATTTCTATTTCAATCTCCAGTATCCTCGCCTGTTCTTGTAGTACTTTATTAAGTAAATTTCGGCGATGTAGACTGTTTACATGATCACTGTTTACATGTCGGACAATAATGTCTCGTTCACAAGTCCCATGTTAAAAACATTATCCTTGATGTACAATATTTAAAAAAAAACTAAACTTCGTTCGACCACTTTATTCCGTGCGTTAAACAAAAAATTATTCCATCTCAGTAAATTTTATATGATATTTTAAGACCATTAAAATGCAATAAAAAAGTATCTTTTTTTGCAATAACAATTAAGGATTTTTGTACAATTTATTTTAAATTGGTGTGAAAATTAATTATCCTCTAAGAAAAGTGTTGAGATCGCAGCCATATTTTAAAAACAGGATCTTACTCAGATACGTGGATGAAATAGTTTTGATTGTCGAATGTAGATCGAACTAAAACTCTTTTTATTGTGCGATAGAAATGGACTGAAAGGATGCGTAAATGAATATTTTTTTGCTCTCAAAAATAAATGGTTCATTACATTATTTATTGTCCCATACTTTCTGCTTTAGGTTTTTGTTTTTTTCAACATAGGCGAGCGGGGTTTCCACCCGAAACGCAATTTAGTTTTTTTATTACTAGTATTTTTATCGATGTCCGCAGAGTGTACTAGTTGCGGCATCAACAACGAACATCGAAGTTGTGGCGAGTTTCATCTGAAAGTCCGAAATGTCTTAGCTTGCATCTAAGACAAAAAAAAAGAAAAAAATCATGGATTCGTTTACAATATGCCGCTGATTCAAGTCAGCATATATACCGTTAGAAAAGTGAGTAACGATGTAAATGTAAGTACAATTAAGCGTTTATTATTTTATTATATATTTTTTATTATATAATACATTTCCATAGCCTATTATCAATGTGAAAAACATACTCGTACTATTTACTTTTCCATCGGGTACGGAGACAAATATAGTTTATTTTACTATTAAATTGAAACAATTGATTATATTTTAAAGCAATATAAATTCAATTTTCCAACACACAAAAGTGCATGATGTGGTTAGATGAAATGATACTGAAAATAAATTAGATCGAGCCATTCATCCAAGGAATGTGATCGGATGGTATAAACATTGTTACAACAATTTTTCAATTTATTCGGAACTCAATTTTTCCATTAAAAGATTCATTTTTAGGCAAACAATATTGTTTCTTCAACTTTTCCGGTCACACGAGCCATCATTGTAAGAGCCCAACGAAGCGTGCAACAGTTTTGTATACCAGCTCTTCCAGGAACGGCCTGTACGTTGAGATTCTCGGAAGAGCTCCCTTCCAGGAACCCAGTCGTGCGCCGAGAGCCGAGATCTTACCACCGATAATCGTCAAACCCTACGATTCGTTGCTCCGAACCACATCGCTCTACTTTTCTTAATTTCAACACCCGCCTATAAATTATTGCGTCAGTGAGAGTGCATTACACGCTACTTTCTTCCAACAACTGAAGAGTACTAATCGAGTCGTCAAATTAAAGATTTCGCGACCAAAACATCAAATTCATCCGAACTTATTCTGCCCCCCCCCCCTCCCCCCCTCTCCTCCCAACACCGTAAACATTGAGAAGACCAATCTCGACATTTTTTTAACGGTGTCTGTCGTTAAAGATATTGAATGATAGTGAATGAGTAAAAAAAAAAGAAAAGCAATCTAGTATATAGTTGTCGCTTACACCGCATGATTTTTTTCATCCGTGGTCGATGGCTCGCGTGAAGCATTGGGAAACCGCAGTAGCGTCGTGAACATCCGCGCGATAGGTCGTGCGCGCTTGGACCGCACGCCGACGAACGGATTCCCTTGCAGCAACGAAGAAAGAGGTAAATTGCACGTTACGCCTACAACTATAACTGTATCTGCGAAATGTGGGTTTGAAGCCACTGCAGCAAAATCCGTCTACCACCCGCGCCTGTCCTCACAAATGCGAGTGTGTACGCGCTCGTACATAACCCTATCGGTCGCACACCAATCGCTCGACCGTACACCGAGTCGGTACATCGCGCGTGTGTGTGTGTGTGTGCTTCGCGGTGGGAGGATAGAGGCGAGGCGCACACGAGAGTCGCGAGTGAAACGGTAATGGCAGGCGGCGGAGGTAAACCCCAATAAATGGCTCTCTCCAAGGTGCAAAATTTCGCTTCGATACTGAGCAACAATGCTTTCGCCAGTGGCAAGGTACTGTCCCTCGTCCCTTTGTCACCGCCCGTTCGACGATATCGTCACCGGTGTGTCGTGAATTTCTACGAGAATTCGACGGCTATTCGACGTCCCGAGACGGTCAATTGCGACGTTCGCGGCACTACATCGTTAATTTTTACACTAAAAAATACTTGCTCATAAAAATCGCTGTAGTTTTCGCCGAGATTTGACAATTTTTCACCAAGGCCCTATATTTGGTCGGGCGATCTCGGGTAATGTGGTTTCTGGAAAGAGCGACGATATTCCGGTTTATTTTACTATCGCGGATCTTTTGAGTTCGCTTGGTTCTATTTGCTTTATTCCGTCGTACTCTGTTAATGCATTTTTTTTTTTTTTGTATCCACTAGATTGAAAACAGCTTCGACATGTTCGAAGCACCGCCGAGCAACTGCACGTCGGACAACAGGCGCGGAGAGTACGATCTGTGGAGCTACGACATACTGGGCAGAAACTCCAACAATAAGGTAAGTTTTTTGGCTCTTTTCGTCAACACTCTCGTGTATCGCGTAGTCGGACTCTGGCACGATTAAATGTACTTGACTTATGTATCGACGTTGACGCAACAAGCAATTCATTTGAAACTATCGAGCGGTCACATTTTGGCTAGCTGTAATGTTAAAAAAAATATATTATTTCAAAAACTTTACCGAGCGCCAGGATAGAATATTACAGACCTGTGCTGTGCTGCATCTGTTCAATGCTTTGTTTTTGATCGAACTTACACGTCCCGTAATTCCTGTCGGTGCTTGAGAAACAAAAAAACCATTGCAGAAGCTCACAAGCACTTGCCCGCATCCTGGAATGCTACTTAAGATATCTGCACAAAAAATTTTATCTCTGGTCCAATGCACTGTTTTAGGAAGAAAAAAAAAATTGTTCGCTGCTAGAATTCTATCCTCGAAGTGAACTTCTCCGAGCATAGTTTGTGTAATGCGAAGCACGGCTTTTATAACTTATTATCATAAAATTCAAATTCTAAAAATCATATAAATTTATTATCATGCAGATATCTTCCGGCTCGCATTCCAGATATCATTATAAAAATGTGTACCTTAATCTTAAAATTATTGTGCTAAGTCATTTAGGTAGACTTTTATTATTTGTGTTAAGAGACGCATAAAATTTATCGACCGATGTAAATTCTCTGGTCCGTGAAAAGTGTTTAGCGACCCTTTGCTTGAAATATATTTTCTTGAATTCTTTTAGGCTCCGCTGGAAGACGACGAGGCTCAAGATTTGAACAACTCCATGGTAAACGATTTGGTCGCGAAGATTCTCGACGACGATCCGATAATAGCCGAAGAGGCCTACGTTAATCACTACAACGGTAACCCCCGTTACTGCAACGACGCGCAATCGTCGCGAATGTTGAAGGGTCGAAATGGCATGTCCAACTATCAGTACGACGACATCGTCGGATCGCAGACCTACTATCCGTACAACAAGTTACCATCGACTATCTGCAATCCCGACGAAAATCAGCGCGAATTCGTGAACATGTGCAGCAGTCTCAGCAACATGACGCTCAACGATTGCATAGCTCAGGCGACGAACAGCCACGACAAAGTCAACGATTACAGTAACGGAATGAGCGGCAACGCTCACCGTTCGAGTCTGATCGAGCAGCAGAGAGTCCGATGCTCAAACGACGTCACTGCGAGCAACGCAGCGAGAAAGTACGTTCCTATCGCGAACAGCTTGCTGACAACGACGAACGGTCTCAACTACGGTGTTCAGACATCGAACTGGTCCGATCCCTCGGTCACGCCCGACTACACCAAAGATATATTCGGCAATTATCAAAATATACCAAATTTTACAAACTCCGACATGAACCTGAATACGATCGCTCTGAACGAGTTGGATCTTCACGGCAACATCGGAAGTACGATGGTACCATCGAATCCCTACAGCAGCAATCAAGTCCAGAACATTCACGATTCGTACAGCACAACCGGCCACGGCCAGCAGCAGAATTACAGGCCCGGCTCAGCGATGACGGAGCTCAGCAGCGACTCGAGTTTCCTCTCGAACTCGCCGCTGCAACACTTCTCACCGATCGAGACTGGACTTCACAACTGTCTGGCGAACAATTATTCTCGCAACAATTACGACGAGTTCAAAGATCTGTACGACAACGTCAGCATGAACATGACTAACGTGCCGATGCACGCGGACACGATGTACCTGCAGCAGCAGCAGCAGCAGCAGCACAGCTACAAACTCGACAGGCAAATGGATCAAAATTACAAAGCACTGATGAATCGTTTCTTGAGCCTCAATGAATTTAGTCTACCTCCTGCCAGCGACGTGTGCGCCAACGACTGCAACCCCATGACGATCAATCATAATCAGAGAATCGACAATAGCTTGTTGAAAGTGCTGAGTCCAAAATCAAAGCACCGCGATAATCCGAGTCAATCGCCGAAGATTCGAGGATATCCGAGAAACTTGACGCCTCAATATCAAGCCGAACAATCAACGACCAAGATCAATTATCAACTGAACAACGGCTACCAACGTTACACTGCCAGCAACAGCGAAAGTTTGAAGGCGATGCCGCCGAACGCGGCTTATCAAACGTCGATGAAGCGCCCAACGACGGCTTGTCCGTACAAGATCGATTCTTACGAGACTAACGAAATCGCTTTTCCGTCCGGTGCGCACATCGCTCAGCAGCTCGCTCGCGCATCTATGGACAGCAATGTCTTCAATCAAATAATGAAACAGCGTCATCAGCAGATGCAGAGAATGTCCGGTGTACCCGCGGCTGGCGTGCTGTTCAACGCGAGGGTCATGAGAGGCGGAGCTTCCGGCGGTACGACGGTTTTTCCGTCGGTCATGCCGGTCGTTCAGGTGCCCGTTGCGCCCCTCAATCCCATGTCCGTACTCTTCGGGGGATTGAGCCTGCGAAACGGCGCCAGATCCGTTCGACGCGCCGGACCCTCGAGCGTTCTTCACACGAGGCTCGAGCAAACCTTCGAACAGTTCAAGCAACTGGAGAAAGAGCGCAAGAAGTGCGAGGCCGGTCTGGCCGATCATTTCCCCGGGAAACGCGTCAGCAGCGCGAACAACATACCGACCCCGCGACTCCAGGGCAATTCCTCGAGGGCCGATCGCCTCATCGTCGATCACTTTCAGGAACACGCGCGTGTTATAACGCTCATCGCTAAGGTCAGTTGGAGCGAGGATTTTCTTTTCTCTTCATCATTTTGTCTTCGTAGAATGGACCCCTAAAAACGTTTTAAACATTTTCATCTTAGGGTAAAGCAGGGAATGAATGGACACTTTCCATAAGAGCACGTGCATAAAAAACGTCTATTCATTGGCTTTTTCGTCTGCTTAAGGTAGCTATGTCGCGTCCCGCTCATCTCGCATAAGTTATCGAAAAGAAAGTGAATATTGCAAGTACTTCTCGATGGTATAAAAATCTGAAAAAACATAGCTTCTTCTATGAGGAAGCAAAATGCATGCATGTTAAAGGCACTGAAAAGATTCATTTTGCATAATAATAATTGCAAAATGTTATTAACAAATTTATGAAAAAATTAATTGTTTAACAAATTACCCGGCAAAATAAATTTTTTTTATTGAAAATGATTCATTTATTTTTCTGAATACGAATGAATTTTTTCAGATTTTTCCAATTAGTTTTGATTTTTGTGTTTTTTCAGACATTCTTTCCATATAAAAAAATTTAAAAATCAAAGCTAATTGAAAAATCTGAAAAAATTCATACGTATTCAGAAAAATAAACGAATCATTTTCGTCGAAAATAAAAAGTTGTTTTGCCGGGCAATTTGTTAAACAATACATTTTTTGATTAATTTCTTAATAACATTTTGGAATTATTATTGTGCAAAATTAATCTTTTCAGTATCTTTAATCTGCAAGATTTTTTTCAGATTTTTATATCATCGAGAAGTACTTGCAATATTCGCTTACTTTTCTCGAACTTATGCGAGATGAGCGGGAAGCGACATAACTACCTTAACTGTCCATTTAATGGCCGGTTTACTCTAGTTTTAAGTACTCGCTTAGCGCAGACAAAAAGTCGTTCATCGTTTCGAACGATGGCCTTCGGCCAATAATCCTTGACCCATGGGTTGCTTTACTCCGTGTCCTCGTCAGACGTGGAGTACGCAGGGCAAGGATTAAGGAGGGAGTCTCGCTGCGCGCTGACTTCGCAATAAGTTCGACGATAATAAGAGAAAATTGCAAGTACTTTTTGATGGTGCAAAAATCTGAAAAAAATCATGTATACTGAAGGTACTGAGAAGATTAATTTTGCACAATAATAATTGCAAAATGGTATTAACAAATTCATCAAAAACTTAATTGGTTGACATATTACCCGGCAACAAATTTTTTTTTTATGAAAATGATTCGTTTATTTTTCTGAATACGTACGAATTTTTTCAGATTTTCAAGTAATCGTTGATTTTTGTTCTATAAAAAAAAATAAAAAATCAACGATTACTTAAAAATCTGAAAAAATGCATACGTATTCAGAAAAATAAACGAATC
>JAPYZC010000699.1:0-27370 GCA_030522665.1 Ichneumoninae sp. A BG-2022a | reverse complement strand
ACAAAAAAAAAACCCGACAGAAATTTTAAAAAGAAAAAAAAAAAAAAAAAAAAAAAAAAAAAAAAAAAAAAAAAAAAAAAAAAAAAAACATACAAGTAAAATAAAAAAATAAAATAATAATGTCGATTGGATACGTGATCACAAGGCAAGACACTAGAGGCACAGAGATAGATGGCTCACCATAGCCGGGGACTGTACAGGTACAGTGTGAATAATTGCAGTGGGTGGCGGATCGTAGTGCTCCTGGCTGAGGGAAGGGAGGGTGCGCATTATTTCGGAGGGGGTGAGCACTCTAATCTGATGATCTACCGAGGACAATTGTCGTACTGTGGTAGATGCCAGGACGATCGGGCCGGCGGCATTGGGAGATGCCTGGGATACGCTCGAGCTGTTAGCGACGTTAATACTTGTACTGATCGTGATATGAGCGGGTGATTGTGCGGGACGTTGCTGGGGTGGTGACGCTTGTTGCTGACCATCACCGACGACCGTGTTGCAGTAAGAAGAAGCATTTGACGTTGTGCAATTGGTGGTTGCTGGCGACTGTGTTAGTCTAGCATTGCCACCAGCACCGGCCATTAATTCTTGGTGCGCAAGGCTGTTAATAATATTATTCGTGTTGGAGTTTACTGGGCTGGGTCGGGGCGACAGGGATGAGGTTGTCGAGGACGGTGATGGGCTCGGGGAATTAGATGTTAGCTGCCTCGGCGGTCCCTGCACCGCACACACCTCCGCTAGATGACCACCGATCGTCGACGGTGTGACTTGCGATGTTCCGGTCGCGCACGGCCCAGTCATTCCTGTCTTCTCCTGTTGGGACTTATCGGGCCCCTGGACAGAGGCCAAAAGTCCGATTTGCTTTTGACCAGCGGCCATAGCTACTACCGGAGATACTTGAGCTGATGTCATAGCTGTGACGGGTTTGGTGGTGATGGTGGGTGCGCTTGTTGCAGTGACTGGGGTCGTGCTTGGTATATCCTTGGGTATCTGTCGGTTTCAACGGGTCCCACGTTCACACACTTTTACAATTACATTTTTCTTTTTTTTTTTTGGGAGGTTCGTGGCTTCTTACGGAGCTAGAGTAACATGGTCTTTTCTTCAAGGGGATCAACGGGTTACATCGTTTGGGCAAATATTGCGGACGAGTTGTGATTTAAAATACAGATTTTTTTTAGGTGACTTGGGAGCGAGGGCTATTCAACGGGGGACAAAGATAAATGCGATACTTATGTTATGACTATAGAGACATATGGATAATGAACAACGGTTTTCAGTGATCGAATATCGTCGGGGAGACTTTGCTGACAATGCGGTCTGAGAAAGCTGATGGGAAGCTGCCAGTTGGTTGTTCGGTTTCTTCAGGCAATGTTCTTTGAGATGGGTTTTTTTGTTTTTTATGAAGAACCCGGCCGGATTTTTATATCAACGATGTTGCACAAATTTGGTGTTGTTTCGTCCAGTCTCGTAAAACATGTAATACTTTAATGGAGGTAAATCCTCCGATACCAGATAAATTGAACTGTTTGTTTGGAAATATTTTACGTGGCAACTAATATTACGTATTTCCGGTATTTCCGAAAGTGTTGTGAATTTTGCAAAGAATCGAACAAAGTCGCGTACAGGTCTGTTTAGCAAAAACACTTCTGCACGAACATTTTTTTTTATCAAATAATTCCCGCGTAATAAAATATATAAGAGTTTTCTGACCGACGATTCGTCACATTCATTTTTACGTCGAACAGATCAAACCCGCTAATTTTTCACTCTCGTAAATCGGGCAGCTTTTCATCGTCAATTTCAGATTGCGTTGTCAGAAAAATATCCCCTCGATATATGCGGGTGGACGGCCGGTGAACACACTAGTTGCAATGGTTGGTGTTTGCTCTATTACTGACTCGACGTATCGTCCCCTCGTGGAATATTGCTCTCGGCTAATTGGCGCGATGAAAAACATGTTAAACGTTAATTTACATACGATTGACAAACCGTCACTTATAGCACATTCGAATCACAACGAAGTCCTTTAATGTCTTCGAATATTCATTAGTCGCGAGATTCGATCGAACCTGTTTTCAATTTTTTTTTATAATTGCGCAACAATTACAATGTCAGAGGTAACGAATTGCTCATGCAGCCGAGCAAATGTTCCATTAACGCGAACGTCATCGAGCTCGAAGGGATCGGTAAAGGCTTCGTTAAAAACACCAGCCATTTCTTGTTTTCTTTATAATACATTGACTAGTTGCTAGACGTAGTACAATGAGACACAAAGAACGAGCTGTTAGTTTGACTTATGTGTTAGCACAAGAAAACCTCGATTTAGATATGAATTACATGTTGCGATATAGATGATTCAAATTAATCAATAAAATAGAGTTGAAATAAAAATTGAAAAATAAAAAGTGACGATTGTTGCATCGTCTTTGTCGATATTTATCGTTAGATCGTAATTCTCTTACCGGCTGAGTCTTCTTTATGCGGATCGCGGCTCTGTTGTCGCGGGCCTGCGCCAAGTACGGTGCTCTCTTGTCGTTCGGCAATGCGCGCCACTTTTTCAATATTTGCTTGCAACGCTCGGACCACGCTGAAAACAGGATTTCGAATTACAAACTATCGAACAACTTTCATACTCATAAATATACATTTTAGAAGATTACGCTAAAAACTTCGAATCTAAATTCACGTGCGACGTTAAAGGAAAATCCGCGTCGTTGGTTTTGGCGCCGGAAGGTCGCGTAATTTGTGTTCGGCCCTGTAGGCTCTCAATAAAATTTGAGTTCTTAAATAACTGGAGTATAAAGGGGGTAACCGGGACGCAAAACTCACCCGGATACTCGGTCTTCCATTCCGGATGGTTCATATTTGCATAAAGGACCGATGATATCGTCGCGCTCGTGCCCAATGCCTCGTCCGATTCCATTTTCAGATTACTCCTCTGATTGTACGATATCGCTGTTCCGCCGGACGCGCCGGAGCCTTCGTCGTCTGGATTCACCCATGGACTCCGAGGTTCCGAGCAAACGGGACTGAAGTCCGGTTGTTGCGGGCTGCTGTAAAATCGAACGAAACTTTTGTAGATACTTCGTTAATTTTGAAGGTGGGAGTGTGGAGGTTTTTTTAGTTAATGTCGCTGTTGTCGCAACGCGGTCTTTTCCGGACACGTCAATCGACGGTGACTTTACAGTCAATTGACAAAAAAAAATGACCGGGCACAAACTCGGCATCCATCTCTAGATGATACGACGTACTTGCTGTACTCGGACTGATATGGTGACGGTGGTGGAAAGCTCATCGGCGAGTTCAGAGTCGATTGGCCAACCGACGGTAGCGAGCCTGGCACCTGCGGCCTTCCTAAGGGCAGACCTCCTTGCATACCTGCAAATACAGAACCAAATTTTATTGTTTTTGTGAAAAAAATGTTTTTCGATATTTTTATGGAAAAAGTTATTCAGAATGTTCCAAAATATCAGCAGATCTCTTTTACAATTTTTGAGCTATCGGTCTAAAATTTTGTACACAAACGGACTATTATTGACCGATGATCCGTATTTAATTTAGCGTGTATCAGTTTATGAGATTTACAATTTGTTCATTTTCAGAAAAGAATTAGTTTTTTCTTTCTGACGCGAGGTGCCGTATCAAATATTGAGGTAAGAGTAAAATAAGTCGCAGATTGGTGGTGAATGAGAAAAAATACATCAAACGTCGCCCAGAAACCACGAATACCTACAATTCTTGTAGGGAATCTTTGTAGCGAATATTGCAAAAATTAGTAATTTTTTTGTGTTTTCAAAGGCGATTATTTTCTTTTACCGACAAAGCTTCCTCCACAAGGAAGCCAAATAATCACATAAAATGATTGTTCACCGAAGCTTCGTACACAAAAGCTTTGTGAAAATCTCGGTATTCTCGGTCTTTTCAAATGAATCCTTGCTATTTCGCTCTCACCTGGATGCGGCGAAGGTGACACAAGCGGGGTGGTAGCCACCGGGGTATGAGGGGCTTGCGACTGTATTGGAAAAACCGAGGATTCCTGAGACTCCTGCGACTCGTCGGTGAGGACCCCTTTAAAAATTTCCTCGACGTCCTTGCTGTCCATATTGGGCAATCCGGTGTCCCTGACCATGGACTCGAGATTGAAGTGGGGGCTCAGAATATCGGTGAGCTCGTCCTTGCTGGGTCCGGGTGTATCGTCGAGCTCCTCGAGAGCCTCGCCAGCCTTGGCGAGATCCTCGTCGGGTTCGTTCATGATCGTATTGACGAGATCGCTGTCCAGCAGGTCCGAGGTCATCGGCAAAATATCGCCGAGCGCTTCGGTGTCGCTTCCGTCCTCCTCCATGATCTCCTCCCTCTTGATATTCACCTCGTTCGGCAATTTTTCCTCGTCCTTGTCGTTGTCATTGTCATTTTTACTCTTAATCTGCTCGATGGCCTTAAGCTCGTCCTGCGACAACAGAATCGTATCGGCGCTGCCCGAAACGTTCTTCTCGTCCTCCGAGTCGCTGCTGCTCTTAATATCCTTGTCTTTGGTCGTGTCCATAAGATCTTTGCCGAAGAATGCCTCCTGCATGTACTGCGGAAAGCACTCGGACAGCTTCGTCTTTGGTTTTCTTCTCTGCACCTTTCTCCGAGGTTTCTCCTCGTTTATCGTCAACGCGCCGTCGCTCGGTTTGCTCTCGCCCTCGACCTCGTCGTCCTTGTCCTTTCGGGTCCCCCGTAATCTCACGAGAAATCCTCCTATACCTAATTTTTGCAGATTCCTTTGTCGCTTTCGTCTTAAAACGGGCACGCCGTTTTCCGTCGTGTAAATGCTAAAACCTTCGGGCGGCGGTTGATCGCCCCTCGGCGTCCATACCATACCTTCCTTGAGCACCTCGCAGCCGGACTCATCCTTAACGTCCATGAGCTCCATTTTACCATTGTCCTCCAACGAATTGTCCAAACTCCCACCGGCGACCACCGACTCTATAGTCGCCATTATGTCCGCCTCCTTGTCGACGAGGGGCAACAATTTTCGTCGCTTCTTTCGCGTCTGCTGTTGTTCGAAAGTCAACGATTTTATGTGACTCATGCCGGCCTCGGAGAGGTAAACGCCGTCCACCAAATACTGCTGAGGGGTTGGTTTGTACAATTCGGGGCTCGGAACTATCGGCGGTGGTGGCGAGCGCACCGCGTATTTGCTGGGTTGAGGTTTTGGAAGATTGCACGCTATGTGGGGCGGGGGAACGTCCCGGGGACGGCACAGTATGCAGTTGTAACCCTCCTCGGCGCATTTCTCAGCCTCAGCCTCCGTTTTTATATGATCGCAGCCGCAGTGAAGCCATCGCTCGCATTGTATGCACTGGATTATCAGATCGCCCTCGTTGTACGACTCCTGGCATGACGTGCAGGCAGTGTGCGAGGCGCACGGACCGCACTGGGTGTAATTCTTCTGCCAGCTGCTGTTGAAGCCCGGATCGTTGGAGCCGCAGGTCTGACACTGCGCGCACCACTTGCACTTCCACGTGCCGTGCGGCACGTAGTCCAGCGGCGGATCCATGCAGTAGATGTGGTAACTTATGTCGCAATCGTCGCAGAGTATCAAACGGCTCTCGTCGTTCCGCTCGCCACAACCCTCGCACACCGTGCAGTCGAGACAGCGCCAACCCTTCTGAAGAATGACCTTCGTTACTTTTACGCTGGCGCAGTAGGGATGGTAACACTGGCCGCACTGGGCGCAGGCGATCAGGCAACCCTCCTGGTCGGTGCCGATCGCACCGCACATCACGCAGATGTCCTGCGTCAGGACGAACTTGTCCTTCGCCGAACAGAGGACCAGTCGGTTCTCAACGCCCGGCTCGTCGTCCTTCGAAAATGAGTCCGAGATTGGACGCTGAAAAAATTTGTTTTTTTTTTTAGTTTGAAAATACTTAAATTGATTAATTTTTGTTACAAAAAAAAAACTGTGGGCAAGACGAATTGTTGACTTTAGTCATGTACTTTGAATTTTGGAAAATTCATTTAAGTACTTTTTTTTCCACCTGCTATCTAATACCGGCTGACGGGTAAACAGTTTTTATTTTTTTTAATTTGAGAATACTTGAATCCATTCATTTTCAATTTAAAAAAAGCGGCATCGGCAAGACGAATTGTTGATTTGTATAATGTAATTTTGATTTTATATAATTAACGAGGGTATACGAAGTATTCGATTAAATTGATAATCAGAAATTGTTGAAAAAATTGCGCGCCACATATGCGATTGTACGTAAAAATTGGGAAAAATGTTATTTCACAAGTAAATTTTTTTTGTACCTGTAATCCAACACCGGGTACTCCGAAAATGCCTCTCATTTTCGCCTTGGGTCCTCTCTTCCGTCCGAACTCGTTCATCTTCTGTCTTTTCTGATAGCCCACTTTGCCGACCCCCTTCGGCCTCCCGACAATTCCACCGCCGAGGCCCAATCTTTTCTTGGCGACTTTCGACGCGCAGAAGGGTTTGCCCTTGCCCAGACCTATCGAGAATATGGAATCCTCGGCTCCGCCGGAAAAGTCGAACTCCGACGAGTCCCCGTCGCCATACAGGCTCTCCTGGGACGCGGTCAGGCTCGAGTCGCCGCCGTAGTCGTCGACGTTGTCCTTGCGCTTCACGAGCGCCATGCTCTTGCAGTGAAGGCAAACGTACTCGTAGTCAGGCTTGGTCTCCTTTCGATGACCGAACGTCAACGGATCGGCCTCGGGATCGCAGGTGCCGTGAACAAATTTTTTACACGAACTACACTGCACCATTTCCCTATAAGCAGCGGCGCGATACGCTTTTCTACATAGCGGACACGAGAAACCTTTGTTTCTCTGCTGATAACAGGAATCGCATACAGTGTAGTGCGAGTGCCATCGCGATGACAGACCGGCACCTGGCGTACGGGAACCGCAGTCCGTGCAAACACGACAACACTTGCACTTCCAGCCGTATTTCGGTATGGAAGTTACGATCGGACGCAAACAGCCCGGATGATACGCCTTGTCGCACTGCTCGCACAGCATCACCTTCGATACCTCCTCCGGTTGACGACAGACCTGGCACAGACGACAAGTCGAACACTGCCAGCCCGCTCGCACCCCCGGCAGCAGCGCGAGACCGACGCAACTTCCGTGATAGTGCTCGCCGCAACGGGAACACATCACCAGGTTCGAGACGTCGCCCATGCCGTAACAATTCATACAAGTCACGTCACCGTTCACTGAAAAATTTTTCACAAAATTTCAACCATTACACATGGGAAATTGCAATTTCGGTAAATAAAAAAAGACAATTTTTAGGTATTCGATATTTTGTAACGATCTTTGAGAATTTAAAAAATATTGAAAAATGTGGAAAGTTGATGAGAGAAATTTTGAAAAATTATCCAAAAAAATTTGGACGCAGCATGCCATACAATTTTTCGTGGTGTTCCGTCACGCCTTTTAAAGTGTACAGAACTTCGACGAGAGGACGCAGATATAGTTCTGTATTTTGAAAAGTTTAAGGGCTGTATCTTTGAAACGGCTGAATGAAACATGTAATTTTGGTATCTTTTATGTAAAATAGTAACGATTTTACATAAAAGAAAAAAATTATACTTACGCAAAAGAGGAACCTGGCCGAGATGTTGACTGCAGAACAGCGCCAGAGTTTTGGTATCTTGAAAACAGCTCGATGCAGCCGCGCACGGTAAATGGAAGTAACGATTGCATGATTCCACCTGGCGAACAGAAAAAAAAGCATACAGCGTATTAGCTGGCCGATAATGGGAACATTTGTTTACATGGTAGTTGTGATTATTGACGTTGACATTGCATACCTTGCAGGGGATTCCCGCTCCGTAGTGGGAACAGTAAGCGCAGCGGCGGGACGATGCTTGAAGTACCGCTGTGCTTAGCGTCTCGGTTACCAATTCTTGATTCCGGTTCGTCCAGACGGCGCAGGATTGATGTATGTAATAGTAGCCATTAGCCTCGAACAGTATTCCTACTTCCGGTTCCTCCAAATATCCTACTATGGTTAACTCTTCCACCGGCTCCGTGAAATTCGATAGACTAGGATTTCTGAAAGACAAATTATCATGTAATATCGGGACCAGAATTGGTGAAACACAAATTATCAATATCAAGACTCCTAGTCGTCCGATCATGGGGGAAAAATATGTACTCGTATTTTTTTAATGTAATGTGAAATTTTTATATTAAAAAACAAATAAAAATAATCAAAGATTAGAGGACGATTTTTTACTCCGGGACTAGATATTTTTATGAAAATATTCATTTTTAAACTTTCCAATGACGTTCCCAATGACCAACCGAACTTTCGATTAGACAACATGGAAGATGTGAATTGTAGTAGTAATACGCAAATTGAAATGTTCCAGATCTATGATAAGACAGTAATAGAATTCGACTATCGTCTCCCTGAGATCGGGATTTTTCTATCGCATTATTGCTCGTTCCGACACTGCGTAAGACAATTGTCGGGTTATCATTATAATGCTGGATGAACGTGGAAAATGTATTACCCAAAAGTAGTGAATCGTAGAGATAAACAAATGAACAAACTGAAATTGTGTTGTTGGACCTCATATAAATTAATTTTTTTAGGAGTTTTAGGAATTTTAGTATTACTGAACAATGTAATATAAGTTTGAGATAGATAAGCTGGTACGATGGAATGAGTTTACCGAAAACGGAAAAAAAAAATTTAGAGAACTTTCAAGACTATATGAAGGACGTTTGAAGCCCGAGCTATTATCAGTACTGTAAACTGGTAATTCGAAATATTATATAAAAACTATGAAGTTTGCTTTAAGTGTTACACAAAAAAAGTTGCTATGTGAATGCGGAGTGATCAATGTTAAACATTTTCCATCATGTCATACAAATTTTATGCATCGCCGCGGTACCGAGTCAACGCCGCAAAATACGGTCGACTATATCGAACATTACAATATTATCTGCCACGATTGTCGCAAAAAAACATATTTTATACATATTTATTTCCGTTTCGAAGAGAAAAATGTGTTCGAGTCATTAAAAAAAGCCGCTGGAATTAAATTTTGCACTGCTTCCTCAATACTTTTCGACTCTCGTAGATTTTCGTCTATGAGGAAATAACGATGATAAATATTGGCTTCCGCATAGCGAAAACTCGAGGAGTGATAATGAAGAAGCACCCAAGGTGAACAAATGTGTTTAAATTTACAATCGCGCATTTTTTTGTTTCCATTTCAATTTCGGGTATCGCAGGACATTTGTTGTACATTTGTTTGTTTATTTATTCTTTATTTATTTCTTTATTTATATAGTCTTTATTTATGAAATCTTACCTGCATTTGGCCAGACTCTTTTGCCGGCGGCACGTTACGGCTCCGGGTCCCGCGGCGCGCGGGCTTTTATCACCGGTGGAAGACACGTCAACTAGCGACGCTTCGGCGGCCTCGTCGCGATTTATATTTTTCTCCGGGACAAAACCTTCCGGACAGGACAGTCTCACCAATTCGCCTTGGCCCAACTGGCTCCTCTCACCCAAATTACAAAATGCACACACTTTTCCAGGCCTGGTGACAACAAAAAAGCAGTATATAGATCAGCAAAAATTAATCGATTAAATTTCGGAAAGAAATTCAACCTTCCCAGGCGTTCAATACATTTTCGAATTAAGATCTGATTGTTTTTTTCCGCATTTACTCGCAGTAAAATAAATTTGTAGACACGTGAATTTCCGCAATGGTTATCGAGCTAACGAGTTTCACCAAAATCTCGATACTTTCCGCTGAGGCAAATAAAAATTTCTCAATATTTCGAACGCTCTAAGAAGGTTGATGGAATTTCCACAACGCCACGGTCCAACGTCGCCGACCAATAAGTCCAATGAGATAAAATCGCCTATTTCTGCATTATCTTTATCGTCAACTTTATTGCAATATGTTTTATCCCAAGTATTATCCGAGGCACGATGTAAAATGAAAGGAAAACAAATCTCCGGAGATATCGAATGTGATATTTTCCTTTGCATTTTGTTTCCCAACAAACCTATTCCTGCACCCAGCAAATTCTATGTCATTGAACGACTCCGAATAATTATGGAAAAACCCGATTTATGTTAACTTATAAATTCATCGAATATGTTGGAGTAATTTTGTGACCGTGTGAAATAAAAATAAAACATCCGCAAGCACTAATTGTCAAGTCCAATTAAAAAGAGTCACAAATAAGTGAATACAACATTGTCGCTCTGAGGACCAATAGAATCATTGAAAGTAATCGGATAATCTCGTTTCCTGGTTTTAAGTGCGGTCGAATTACGACTCTCTCGGAAGGTGCCGATAATTTCGACGAAAAAAAGAAATGCAGTCCAGAGAAGGAGATAAGATCGGTTTTGTGTCGACGACAGTGGGGTGCATTGCTGTGGAACGCCCTTCAGCAATTATCAACGCCATACCATAACTCCGGGACGTACGGCGGTTCTTCCGGTGCCGGCATCGATCTATCCACGCCGGACGATTCGCCGTCGCCGCTTTGATCATCCGCGAGCCGCAGAGGACTCCGGGACTCCGAATGAGTATCGTCATCCTTGCTCTTCGTACGACGCGGCATGCCCCTCGCATATCCCAGCCTAAACATTATTATTTATAATTAATTTTTTCTCCTCGTTATTTTCACCGACAAATCCCAGACTCGGAATGTTTTATCTGTTTGAAAATGTGCACACGCAAAGTTGTAAACCCATCGAGAGAATGCAAAAATGTATTATCACTCAGTTTTGATCTTATCGTGCGAAGCGTGTGTGCAGCACGCTCTAGGTTGCCAGAAATTAAAATCACGCGCGCACCCAATGGTTTAATATATATTCTTTTTCATGATTATTTTCTTTTTATTATTGATTTATCGAAATTTTTTTATTCTCCAGTGAAATTGTTATGTACCTTGATATCGTAAATTTAAGATAAAAGTTTGATAATAATTTGCATAAAAATCCAAAATCTGTAATCTTTACTTTCCAACATTGTTTTTGAACGACGTAATTAATGGAATTAGAAAATTACAGCTGAAGGACTCCGGTCGATGGCCCATTGGCAATGTCAATGAAAGCGACTTAACAGCAACATAGAAAGACGTATCGGAGATTGTAGAGACCAACTGTTATTGTCAATAAGTACACTTTGTCAATTACTACTACTAGAAAATTAGGGTCGATAGGTTTTGCTTTAAACCTGAATATAATTTTTTTAAAGCTAGAATCGTTCGTTTGTTAATTTGGATGGTGTGAAAAATGTCTTGAATTTTTACCCTTTTCCCCTGGTAGATCCTCTGCCAAAAGGTCGGCGCGTACCGCCGCCACGAGTGTATCCTGGAGGTCTCTCCTTTCTCGGCCTGCCAGGACCCCGCCTTATGTTTAAAGGCTTTCCACCGGGGAGTGGAAATTTTTGATACGGCAAGGGATCGTGGAAAGCTTCGTCCGGAGTCACTGACACAAAAAAATCATCGAGGATCGTTAAAAATCGGAAAAAAAATACAATGATAAATTAACTATCAGTAAAATTAATACTAACCGTTTCCCGGAGTCGGAACCGCTCCTATCAGTTGATCAGAATTAGCCGGCGAGACTGGGATTCCCGTGGTCTCGTCGTCATCGTCGTCCCCGTCCGAAGCCTCGTCGAGCTCCATTTCTTCCTCACCTTCGAGACGCTCCTCATCGTCCATGATACTTTGTACTAGACTCGCGCCTTCGCTCCTGTATTCATAAAAAACACTCATTCTCAACACTCGCAACATCGAGGCATTTACTATACTTTTTTTTTCTGTTCAAACGAGCGCACGTATCGGGTTCGGGTCTGAGCTAAATTTAAAAAAATAATAATAAATACCTAATAAAATTCTTTAAGTTTTCTTAAACAATGCATGGAAAATGCACAAAAAAAGAACGAAACGACTTTTCGAGCTTACTGAGCCATCGAGTATGTCTTTTCTTTTTTTGTATAAAAATATTTAATATAATGTTATTTTTCACTGTATAGTTTAGTTTTCCCTTATTCTGCTCCTAAAGCAAACAGTCAGAGAAAATTGTCCATAAACGATCGTATTTCTTCGTGGAACGATAGATTTTTTATTCAAATTCTAGACTCATCTAAAAAAATGTACAAAATTAAGCTCAATGCATAATGTGTCGGCTAATCAACCTGACGCATTGATTCAAGCTAAGTCTTGCGATAGGCGAATAATATTTTCATCACTGAGCTGGACGACTCGGTCGATAACGAGAAGCTCTAACAGGTGAAAAAGCATAATGCGTCGGTAATAAAAGTTAAAACATTAATTTAACTTGTAAAATTTTGTCTAAACTTTGTTTTAATGTTTAATTAATATTCAACAATTTTCAGAGGTTCCTCTGAAAAACTGTACACGTTTGCTGTTCTCTAGCCTTTGATAATAAAAATAGTTTTCATTGTAAAATTTGCCAGTTAGAATGGATTTATTTATGGGGCGGTGTTTCAGTGAACTCAAAAAAAATATATGTGTGAGCAACAATAAAATTCTTTTCATTTAATTGAGCGCCCAATTTAATTAACTTTTCGATAGAAATTTATGTTACATACATTTTTTTACGAACTTGTAGATTAAATTATGAAACGGAAATTTCAACGCGATAATAATAATAATAATTATTATTGTTGTTATTATTTCCCCCATACAGTCGAGCGACATAAAAATGTAAAAATGTTGTCCAAACGTTTCGCCTAAATTTTTGAGCGAGCGGCGATCTTTGAGAAAGAATATTTTTGTGAAATAGGCAAAGAAATAGTTTCCATGAACTTTGTCCCATTGAGAGCGGAGGGGGTAAAACGTTTAGGATTTTGCTGCAGACCGACCAACTTTGATGTCCCTGCAGTTTGTTGGTTTCTTGTTTATTGAAGTTTAACGCAAAGTCCTCGTAATTTGCAACCAGAAATGGTGAAATGTTGCTCGTCGTCGTATTACAAGTTAACAAGTTAACAAATATTGAAATGGCTCCGATACAATAAATTGTAGAATAATAAAAATTAATTTTAAAAAATGGTCTTCGAACTAGACGATTCAATGTGAATCAACAAATAAAACATCGACTTGACTCTGATGCACTCTAAACTTGACGAGACATTGTAAGACAAAAAATATTCTTTTTGAACTAGACGATTCGGAGTGTGCTTATGAGTGGTCATGAATCGATTTGGAGCGAATCAGGAAAAAAGCATTGAGAAACTCCGATGGATCCTAAACTAAGGGAAGTTGTAAAATTAAATAAATAAAAATTCCCTATATTCTAAAAAATTTAGAGTTTGGTTGTGAATGGTCGTGAATCAGTTCGGAGCAAAGCAGCAAATAATGCATGAAGATTGCACCGGTGTGCCCCAAACTTCACGAGCCATAGTAAAATAAAAAGACCATAAAACAATAAATAAATAAAAATTCTCATTGAACCGGACAATTCGCAGTGTCATGGAATTTCTTAATTCGTCTTAGCTAAACCAAAAATTTAGAGTGTGGTTGCGAATGGTCGTGAATCAGTTCGGAGCAAAGCAGCAAACAATGCATGAAGATTGCCCCGATGTGCCCCAAACTTCACGAGCCATAGTAAAATAAAAAGACCATAAAACAATACATAAACAAAAATTCTCATTGAACCGGACGATTCGCAGTGTCATGGAATTTCTTAATTTGTCTTAGCTAAACCAAAAATGTAGAGTGTGGTTGCGAATGGTCGTGAATCAGTTCGAAGCAAAGCAGCAAATAATGCATGAAGATTGCCCTGATGTGCCCCAAACTTCACGAGCCATAGTAAAATAAAAAGACCGTAAAAAAATAAATAAACAAAAATTCTCATTGAACAAACGATTCGCAGTGTCATTGAGTTTGTTAATTTGTCTTAGCTAAACCAAAAATTTAGAGTGTGGTTGCGAATAGTCGCGAATCAATCCGGAGCAAAGCAGCAAACAATGCATGAAAATTGCCCCGATGTGCCCCAAACTTCACGAACCATAATAAAATAAAAACAACATAAAATAATAAACAAAAATTCTCATTGAACCGGACGATTCGCAGTGTCATGGAATTTCTTAATTTGTCTTAGCTAAACCAAAAATTTAGAGTGTGGTTGCGAATGGTCGTGAATCAGTTCGGAGCAAAGCAGCAAATAATGCATGAAAATTTCCCCGATGTGCCCCAAACTTCACGAACCATAAAAAAATAAAAACAACATAAAAAAATAAATAAACAAAAATTCTCATTGAACAAACGATTCGCAGTGCCATCGAGTTTCTTAACTTGGCTCGTAGCTAAACCGGCACTCTTTCATCCCCCATTCTCAACAACCATACGAGTATTAACTCGCACACCATAAAATTACTTTGCTGAAACTGCGACTCCACCCTCTCCCAAAACGTTCAAAAACGTTACCGCGAATACATAACGAACAAAACACACGCCTATCTCTACTTTTTTGCAAACAACCGTAATTACCTCACAATTCTCGTCGTATTTTTTCTACAAAGGTCAAATAAAAAAAAATAAGTTGCTTATCGAAATGTTTATGAATAAAACAAAAGCAACAATTGTTCCAAGTGCTCACGTGAGGAAAAAGCACGGTGGCACGATTAATTGTTTTTACACGCCTCCCCCCTCCCCGCTCATGCCGCCCTAAGATCCGCCGCGGCCCTCCCCCACGACGGACAACCAGGATTCGAACGCAATCGTCGAGTCGCGAGTGTCCCCGAGAAATTCATCAATTTTCGCGGGAACAGCGGCCGGACGTTTCGATTCGAAAAAAAAAGATCGTTAAAATGAAGATTAAAAAAAAAACGGAAAGAAAGAAAAGGCTGAAAATTACGAGGATGCGGTCGGAGGGAGTTGTTGGGTCTCTCGGCACTGGGTGCTCGGCTCGCGGCAGGATGGCGTGCCGCTAGGCGATCCGCGCTCGACCCACTGGTACATATGCACGACACACTACGCGCACGTAAACCACCCGCCACTCCGCCACTCCTTCGATATCTCGCAGAACCATCGTCGATAACGAGATTCGTGGATGAAATTTTTTTTATCCGACGATTCTTTATTTTTTTTTTTTCTTTGAAATAATGGCTTCTAATCGGTTATATCTGTGCGGCCGAGGGTGGGCAAACTGGCGGGTAAATAAACCGAGTCAGTTGGGTTTTGTTGGCACGGGGGGGGACTCTGGGACGACAGAAACGCCATTGCTATGTCAGGGGTTTGTAGGCTATAAACACAGAGCGTAACGGACGCGGTTAAAGAGCGCTTGCACGTACCTCACGATTATTGGGGTCCCGTTATAGAATCCATCGGGTTTTTGTATCCTGATTTTTTGTGAGCAACGTCCAATTTTTCACAGTCGATACGAGTAAACATCTTGTAGCAACAGAAAAAAATGTCACAAGCTACTCGAACGGAAGAGTACGCGACGAGCTAAACACTAGAGTCACGGAGTTTGTCGCAACTCTTCGCCGCGAGCTCACCCACCGGAGACACGGGCTCTGCGCGAACGAGCAGCAACAACGCGGCGCGAAGCGGGCGGCGCTTCGGCTCTCCCGGTACGTGGCGCCTCCAACCAAATATCACGTTTGTATACTTTTTCTTTTCTCTTTTTTTTCGGGTTTCGATGTTGGCAATTCGGAACTATGCATTGGCGATACTTGTTGGTGAAATTCCTTTTTTTATAGTATTTTGTGACAAAACATCGACGACACGCAGAGAAATCGATATTTTTTTTGTAATGGATATTTGGTTCTCGAGATGGTTTCTAGAATTTTTGTGGAATTAAACTCTGACTGGTTGGGACCAATCGCGAGCCAAACAGATCGTTCGAAGGCTCTGCTATTGGCTACTGCAGACCTATTTAAAGATTGTTCGTTCGGCGTCGAACTATTTGATTTTGGATGATTTTTTTAGTTTCAATGAAAATCGAGAAAAACTTTTGCTGAAGCGAAACATTGCAGAAGAAAAGAAGTAAGAATGTTAATCACTGCAGAAATCAATAACCTTTGCTTTTTATGGTTTTTGTTTGGTCAACTTTTTGTCTTCTCGTACAATGAAAGTTGGGACGTCAGTGGTTGGTGAATGAGAGCCAATCGGCGTAGTGTACAGAAGCTTGGGAGGGACACGGACGTTCTGTGGCGCGTTTCAATGTTAGCTGCAGTTGCAAGTCCTTGAAAATGTCATTAAATGACGAATTTATTTTAGTGGTTCCTTCTGTTTGGTGTAAACATCGTCTGACATTATGGACGAATCAAATCAGTAGGTCATTACAACATCGATCATTTCCACGGCTGGATGGAAACCCCGAATTAAAATCCATCCAGAATGCTGCAGTACCTTCATTACTGAGATTCCACCGTGAGTGAGACCGGACTGAAATGGATCTGACAAAAACGCTACAACATTTTAGTAAACTCGAGAACAGAGTTCTATTCGTGTACGCGATTGGTTGTCAACTAAAGAGTTCGAAGTTTACGCTAAATCAGTCACTAGTTTAGATCCGCTTCAGTCCGTTCTCACTCACGGTGGAAACTCGGTACGAATCACCATAAACCGTTCCTACCACGCTCCGTTGATTGGTCGAAGCTCGGTTCTGGACGTTCCCGTTGGCGGAGGCAGTTTATGGAGGCACGCTGTTAACTAGTAACAAACTAGTACTTTACGACTTCCGTAGTAAATAGTAATATTGGGGGTCAACTGTTCCAAGCTTAGCTATTGGTGGTCATTTTCGCAGCCACAACTTGTGTTGATTCCAGTTGGTTCGCGTCGTTCGCGTAATTGTCTGTTGTCAATATCGTTGATAAAGAATTTTACGAAAACTCAAAAAATAAACAAAAAATAGTATCGAGCATTGGACAGTAAACTTAAGACACTTCAGTTAATATTCAAATATCATCAACGTCTTCCGATCATTCGACAATGTTTCGTCGGTCGACGTAAAGTAACCTACAAAATCTCGATACATCGGAATTATTGGTGAAAAAAAGATAGTCGTAAGCATTTTTTTAAACACGTAAATCATTGATCGTAGAACTAAGATTTTATTTTCCAAATAAATTTTTTTTTCTTTTTTTTGTAGATGGTTCGAAGTCGCACACCTTCGCCAGCCAGAAGAAGGGAACGTTCCCGGGAACGGGATAGAGATCGCGATCGTCGTAGACGGAGATCTCGCGAGAGGCGCAAAAGGTTGAAAAAAAAATCCATGTTGTAACACAAAAGCGTCAAGGTTTGGCAGTTAATATTTTTTTTATCGTCGATACTTTCAGATCCCCTGAGCGAGAGCGTGGAAAGTCCAGGGAGCGGGACAGGGAACGCGAGAGAGAACGTGACAGACACAGAAGGTCGTTCAGCAGATCCAGATCCAGATCACGGGACCGAGAGAGGCCAAAGCCCAAACACAAGCCCGCCACTGCCGAACGGCCCGTAATCACAGGTGAATCCATATTTGCCATTGAAATTTCACAAATTGATTAATTCCTCTATCATTTGCCGCAGTGATTGTCAAAACAAAATATTTGCACTTGAAAAATACAAAAATCTTTGTTGTCGATTTTATCAACAAATTTTTATACATTTTTTCGAGCACAGTTGTCCAGGCGCTAACGGTTTTATAACAGGGATGCGCGAAGAGCACTTGGGTTGAATTGAATTTTCGAATATTCAATTCAAATTTTGAATTGTATTATTCGTATTAAATTCATAATGAATTATTCAAGATTTCGACTATTTGGACATCCCTAGTTTATGACCTTAACTTTGAGCAACAAAGTTGCAGTCATGAAGTTAAAAAGGTCATCAAGATTAAGTTCGTAAGATTAAGGGGAAAATTGCCCGGGGATCTTTGCTTCCTCAGTTCCACACTTTTAGAAAAATAATAAAAATTTTTGCGAAATCCCGTGTAGGAAGGTGCTTCAACTTTGGCTATGTGGTACGGGCAAAAAAGCCTCGCGAACGCATCGATCACATTCGAGATATTCAAAACCGCAATAATCGTGCTTCCATGCTCCTTTCAGAGGCTGATCTTCTTGGTAAATCACCGGAGGAGCAGGAGATGATGAGGATGATGGGATTCTGCGGCTTCGACACGACGAAAGGAAAGAAGGTGGACGGCAACGACAGCGGGGCGGTGCACGTGATATTGAAACGAAAGTATAGACAGTACATGAACAGAAAGGGCGGTTTCAACAGACCTCTCGATTTCGTAGCTTAAATTTGTACAGAACATCTTTGCCGGTTTATTGGTAACAAGAAAAAAATAAAATAAACACGATACTATTCGAACTCTTGTTAAAACGAAGATCACGGTTTTGCTTTCTTTTGCTCATCGAGCAAATCAAATTTCTTTATCCGTCACTACAGCCGTTCGAGACATCGAACGCGATAATCGCAAATTGTTAATTTTTAAGACTTCCTTGTACGTGGTTATATTTATGTTATACGACAGGTATATGTCGCGATTATTTTTATTTTTTGTAAAAGATAAAATCATTGTATAGAAAGTTCGACCATATAGCATAAATATAATATTAAATATTTATTAGTTTACCGATACAAAATTTATATTATTTCTTTGATTAAGTGAAAATCACAGTCTTTCCTACATTTTTGGACTCTCAGAGTTTTGCAGAATGGTCGTGGAGATGCTCTTTTTATCCGGAACGAAAATATCAGATGTAACAATTACGGAGAACTTTCCAATCGCGGCCTCTTGGCCACCGAAACATCGACGTCATCGTCATCGCTGTCGTTGCGACTGTTCGTTTCGTCCACATACGGCGTTGTCGCTCGCGTCGTGTTCTGGGTATTCACTTGCTGTGCAATAAAAAACAATCTCAGTATATCGTTATTTCGAGATTCTTTTAGAAACATGAATTGCGTGCTTACCAGGCTCACGTCAAGTTTCTCGAGGCCTTCCACCAGTTGTGGATTTTTTATCCTGAAGTCTCGGGTTATACTTTGCTTCAGATAATTCTCCAACGGGATCTAAACAAAATTCCGAAATCGTCGAATTTTTATTTCTATCCTCAACATGCTTATTAAATTTTTTGACAGTAATAATTTTCGTTAGAGTGAATTATCCAAGTAATTATCTAAGTATTATGTTTGGAAAACCATGCATTAAACGAGCTTAATCTCAACGAAAAAAAAAAAACTTGAGAAGTCTCAGACAAATAAAAAATGAAACCTAAAAAAAAGAACATCTATTGTAAATCGAACTATAGATTTAAATTACTTGAACCGTTCAGCTATCACAGCATTACGGACATATAAAAATTGAGGTTTTATGACTTTAATTAAAGTCAAGAAGACTTCGATAATGCACTCGATTATCATTCTATTCATCGAATTAAATTTTTTCAAACTTACGCCAGTTTTTTTACTCAGTTGCATTATCTCTTTGTGAAAATTTTCAATCTCCAGCACTACGTTGGGGATTACTTTCGTCTGTTTGATGACTTTGTTTCTCTGAGCGTGGCTGTCGGCTTTTCCACGTCGGTGATTTTGATGTTCCTATTTAAAAAAAATAATAATAACGAAAATACGGTCACTTTTCAACGCGGACGGACGACCCTGCGATGCAATTCTTACCTCGGTGTGGTTGATCAAATTGTAAGATGTAATTTGCATGGGTTTTCCAGCGAGTTCCACCAACTGTACGAATCTGTAAATAAATAATAACAGTCGACAGAAGTTCCTATGGAATTTTATTATTTTTCGCTCGATTCTATATCTGGTGCTTTACCTGACAGACTGGAAGGCTGGATTTTGCGCGGTCGACTTGCTGAAAAAGTACTTGGTCAAGTCGCTGATGACTTTGTACATTTGCTGGATATTCTTGAATGCCGCGTCCGTGTTGGGTCCGGGCTCTATCGCCGCCGTCGACAATGATTGAAGCGTGTTGATGATGT
Organism: Ichneumoninae sp. A BG-2022a; assembly: GCA_030522665.1. Classification (NCBI taxonomy): domain Eukaryota; kingdom Metazoa; phylum Arthropoda; class Insecta; order Hymenoptera; family Ichneumonidae; species Ichneumoninae sp. A BG-2022a. The sequence continues at coordinate 7,427 of JAPYZC010000699.1, read as the reverse complement.
AAGACAACTGCCGGCAAAGGCTCTTCTCCTTCTCCCGCAATTTTTCGCGCACTAAATAATTCAGAAAAATACTTGCAGGAAATACTTATATATGCAAAATAAATATATAAAAAAATGTTTAACTTACCGGTCTCGTCGCCCAAGCCCGGAGCACTAGCTATACACTGTTCGGCCTTCAGCCTGCCGAAAAGCCACGAGGCGTTGTTCAGTTTGCATTTTATCGCAGCGCTTAATATCGTGTGCGCTTGAACGGCGGAAAATTCGGTCACACATCTGAAACTCTCGCTGACCGATATCTCGCTCTGAAATACATTTAATTTATTTTTGTTATTTTTTTAAGTCATTTTTATGTATAGTTGTGAAAGAAAAAAAAATTGTTATGAAAATTTGAATTTTCATGTTGCTTCCTCATAAAGTTCTTCTATGAGGGAGCTAAAAATATAGAAAATGCTTTCTCATAAAAGAACCTTTGTGACTGAAGAAACATTATGAGCAAGCGACATGAAAATTTCAATTTTCAACTTTTTTCTTTGTGTAATTTTTGGGAATAAATATGAATACCTTGTCCATGGTGCCGAGCTTCTTACAAAGTTCGATGCACAGTTCGTCGATTGTTTTTCCACTCTCCTCGTAACGCTCCTCAATCATCGACAGCAACTGTATGAACAGTATCGTAATCGTCGTCTCGACCTCGGTGTTCTGAGCGAGTTTTTTCAACCACTCGAATACTTTATTGGCTTTCGCATTCTCGAAGTTCACTTTGTGTAGGAGAATCGACATCGTATCCAAAAGAATTACGGGTATTTTCTTTGGGATTATTTCGTCGCCCGTGTCCTCTTGGAAGTACGCTTCGACGAGAACTTGCAGAGTTTTTATGAGACCTTGGATCTGCGAAGGAAGACCTCGCGATACCTCGATCTCGCCTTTAAAAAAAATCAGTATATTAAAGCCAATTTCCAGTTAGTTAACTTATACTCATATCTATAGAAAAACAAGAATAAAATTTTTTTTAATTCATAATTCGTGCAACATTTTTTGTAGACCGTGCAGAATCCTATATTAAAAAGTTTTGTGCATTTTGATTAATTGCAGTAATTTTCTAATAATGAAAAAACTTTACATGTTCGACTCAGAAACTTCGGAAGGTCCGAAGGAAAAGATGTGCACATGAGATCGCACAGTTCCTTGAAACACTCCAATCCCAGGACCCCGGTTTGCTGATCGAAGTTGCGCACCGTGTCCAATTCGGATACGATGTGTTTGTAGAGCAGTCTGTGGATAAATACATTTTTTGTGAAAAAATATTTTTTAAACTTAAAAGATCGTGTGAAATTCTGGCCAATCGAACGCATTATTTACTCACTCTCCAATCTCCAGATAGTCTTTGATGTACAACTCTTGATGTCTCTGAAGATCGACATTTTTCAGCGCTTTGGCATTGTGGAACAGCTGGATAGCAGTGTGGAGAATGTAGTGGTGGAATTCCGGGCGCCTCTTCAGAATAGTGGCTTGGTCTTTGGTAGCCCAAGGCACTGACGGTCTGATACAAAATAAATCATTGATTGAAAGTGATTACCGAAAAATGGTTGGTGTAAGCGAGCTTCTATAATTTTTGAAAATTCACAAAAAACAAAAGTTGAACATTTAATTAAATAAGTATGAAGAAATAATTTTGTGACAACATAGAATAATCGAGTTCAAATTGAATTTCGTAATCATATCAAGTAATAATTTGGTACTTCTTAGTTTGAGTTTTGGTTTGAAAATTTAGTCATATTCCGTTTCCATGGGCCGAAGAAGTGGTCTGCCTGGATCAAGAGAAACAACTTACTCGTATAACAAACACAGAGTTTTATGTATCGTATCGAGATCCATAAGAGTGTTGGGCAGCTTGAGATTCGCAGGGCGGCCGGCACGTTTGTTTATGGTCGTGTCGCTGGCGTCCTTGTCTTTTTTGTTCTTTCCTTCGCCCTTTTTCGGCTTCGTGATTCTCTGAAAAAAGGTCAATTATTTATTATTCTTTAGTAACTCAACATTTTTGCAAAAATCTTGTATTCGAGTACCTTGCTGAATTCAACCAGTCCGTTGTAACCTTTGAAAAGGCTGTTTATGCTTTGAGCAACGTTTACACTTTCCCTGGACCAGCTGCCAATTTTGTACGCCATCAGTGCTTCGTAAACCGTTATCATTAGCTTAAGAGTGTGCAATTTTTCCTGCGACTTTGGAACATTGTCCAGCAGATCCGTACGATCATCCTTAAAAAATGTATAATCGTGTCAGTGGATCTGTCAATGTGAATTCAGTGCAAAGAAGTTTGTGTAAATAATAAAAAGGGGAGCTTACTAGATTCAAATGTTCGAGTTCCGTATGGATCATCCGCTTGCAAAGCGATTCCAATATTATCGACACTTTGTCCATCGACGACGAGCTTTTCGATGCCATTTTTATGTATATCCTTTGCATGACGAATATCAAGTCACCGATTGGCTCTTGAAGGACAGCTTCGGTACCGTGGATATCGGAACAAATGTTAAATTTCAGCGGTGGTTTAACGTCCAAATCGGTCTCGTAGTATTTGTTGAAGTGGGTGATCAACATGTCCATCACGTACTCGGACAATTCGGGATTCATCAAAACTGCATCGAAAAGACCTGAAACAGATGCCAATTAAAATTTATCCTCGTCGACTTATCTACATCGCACAGGCAAAATTGTTAAGTGTTTCTACGTGCAATTTTGCAAAAATCACTATCTTTTCTGAAGCGTTGCCAACATGGTATCGCGTTTCGGTAAATATATAGAAAAAAAATCTATTGTCATAATAATATTGTCAATCTATTCTCTTGGTTGCCGTGTGCAACTAAAAGAAGGAGAATTTCTCTGTCCGGTATCACAGTTGACAAACGAGTCCCGAGAATGCATTTTTAGCGACCAGTTTTTATAAATATTGTGTTGTCCACATAAAAAAAATATTTAAAAAATTATAAATAGCAATAACATCGTAATTGTTACTTATATATTTTTTTATACCTACTTCCCCCCGTATCCTACCTTTGTACAGATGCAATCGCACGTCGACCTCGTGGGTGAAGCATCGTTTCAATATGCTCAGAACTTCGTGACAAAGTGCAGCGTTGCATCGAGCATTGGTTCTCGTCGATTGCGTGCGTCTTTCCAATGTGACCTGTGTGAAAATCGATGTTGAACTAGACGTGCTCGAACTCTGTCCCGACTGACTGAGGGCGCTCAGATGATTTATCTTGAGATTTTTCAGAAGCTGCAAGAACCCGATCACCGCCATTTGTCGGGTATAAGTCCCTTTCCGATAAAGTGCTTTTCTTAGGATCAAGACGAGATTGTCTCTTATCGTTGAGGAAACCGGCATTAGAGGCAATATCGCGTGGAGAACTTGGGTCGCCGCGTCTCCCGGTATCGCCAATAATTGCTCCAGAAGCGTGATCACCCAAGCCTGAGAATCGAGCACGATCAGTGTCGACTTTCGGCATATGTACGACAGGCACTCTGAAAAAATAAATATTTTTTCTTCAAATTTAAAAATGCTAAAATCAGACGTAAATTTAGAATAAACTTAGTGCTCCCGCATAAAATACAGTCAGTCATTGATATTTCTAATTGACAAAGAACTGCAGTTTCTTTTCTTTTTTTCTAGTCCGAATGATTATATTTCATGCAGGTCGACAATTGTCGAAAAATATTTTGGACGAAAATTTGTATAAGCCGAATATATCTTGAGTTAGACAAAAATTCATGTAAGGAATATTTGCCTTATAAATAAGAAATACTGCCGTATGTCGGATTTTTTTCCATATATTTTCATTTCCCCGAGGTAAAATTTACCTGTGTACTGCGAAATCGCGGATCCTCCGCCGACTATTCTGTCGGTCAGCTTCCGCAGAACCGTCGGACCGATTTCGTGCCTTTTACGAATCAATTTTTGTATTATTCGTATGCCAATCTCGTAAAGTTGATTGTCCTCGTCTTTTGCGCGCCTGTCGAAGTTCATGAGGACGAATGCGAATTCAACCAAACCTTTCAGTACGAGATGACGATCTTTGTTGCTGGAACGAAAAAATCGGATTAGTCGAAATATTAACTTTTTTTCTCAAAGGACATTAATTTACTTGTACGTAAACGCTTTGTTGTTACCTGTTAGCGATCACCTGCTCCACGACATCGACAATACGCCAGTCGTCCGACAGAACGCTTCTCAGCCAAGCACTGTTCTTTCGGTTCTCGTCGTCCTGAATTTTCCGGCACATGGCTTGTTTCAATATCTCGAAAATCTGTTTTTAATTGATGAAAATATGTCGATAAATAAATGCCGATTGACGCATTGAAAAATAAAGTAAAATCGTCATAGCGTTGAAGAGGAACGTGGTTCACCTGATTTTCGTAAATGTTCGACAACAGAAGCAGAACCGCCATTAAAAATGGATCGAGAATAAATTCAGGTGCGTTGGTAATTTTTTTCAGAGAAGACACGAAATCCTTGAGACTCGCGTGGTTTAACTGAGCGGCTTGATATATGTGGTACAGGACTGTGCCCTCCGATTCTTGGATTTCCTTCAAACTTACGACCCCTGATGAATATATATTTTATTAAATAAAAATTAACGTATTTTTTAAATTATTTCAGTTACTACTGAGCTACGAACTGCTGCGAAATTCGAAGCCGCAGGAATCTGATTTAGCAGCAAGGCTATTAATCCTAAACGTTCATTAATTTTTTCTACCCTACTTCGAATTACCTATTATTTCGTCACAACTCTCGGTATTTTGTGTGTCCCCAGCTTCGGAGTATTTTTTGGCAAAATATTTCTGCAACGTCCCTAGAAGAAGTCTGCCACCCTGATTGGAGCACAGCCTCAGCAGCTGATGAACTAGCGGTGGAAGTTCGTCCAACTCCACATCTGATAGTTTATCGCACAGGGCTCTGATTATCTGTTCGTGATCGGCCTCGTCCAGGGACATTCTCATTTCCCTAAAAATTCCAAAATCTCAATGTCGCGTTTGTTTTTGTTTAAAGATTTATTTGACAAACAAGATTACCCAAACATCTTGGCGAGCGATGTAAGAATCTCCGTTTCCCATGGATTGTTGCAAATCGACTTGACGATCAGAGTCTTGTATTCCAGGCCAGAAACTTCATTGCCTCTGTAATTGATGTACTCTTCTTTCTCCAAGGCCTCCAGAAGCAGTGGCAGTATGTCTTTCCAACTGTACGTAGGCGCAAACAAAATTAATGTCCAGGATTGTTTTTGGAAAATTCTTTACGTCAATGCAAAAAATAAACAATACACAATAAAAAGCTTTGAATTTTTTTTCAAAAATGACCTCATGAAGTCGTCGTCGTTGAGACGTATTCTGTCCTGACAGAATTCCACGAGTTTGGCCAGATGCGTTTTGGAGTATTGTGGAAAATCTATGACGATCCTGTTGACGATCGAGTCAACGTGGGAACTGGTCACCTTCGCCTTGAGCAGAGACCTGAGAACTGCCTCGACCACCTTGCGTCTCTTGGTCTGGGACGACTCGGAATCTGAGAAAGCCTGAAGAAGGTCTCCCAGTACTCTTGGAACTTCAGCATTGCAGATCTTGGCCATGATCATCTGTGAAAGCTGATATCCAAATATATTTTAATGCCATTATAATTATATAATATTGTACATGTATATTCTATATAATATCTATATATTGTAACAAATATCGTAGCTGACTATTCGTTAAGACACACGGTATTAGTTACGTTTGACATTGGACGAACGAACTGACGATCGATACGAGATCGATCGTCATGTTAAACTGTCAGGACTGGCACGTCTGACCGAACAGATGTGTGACAGTTCATGCTCGGGATATTTAGATGCGATTGTACTAATAATATCCGCCCCCAAACTAAATATGCGCGATATTCATTCGCCCGGTCGTTACAATATTATTACATATTATGAATATTATATTGTATTACTATTTCATGCTATCATAATGCGCATAATTGTTAAAAATAATTCAAGAAACTATAAAATGGAGCATACCGACAGCAGGTGAAACAAATACAGGAAAAAGTAATTCCAAAATTAATTTCTTATGTTATTATATTTTGTGTGTTACATCGTATTTATATATCTATATGTTATTTTTTCATTTTCTTTTCATATAAATAAAAATCTTCGAAATCGTTATCATAATCGAGAAATGATACGGCGAGATAATAAAAATAGTTGCCGATGAATCATCGCAGATTTGTATTCGTAATTCAGGAAATGTCACCGGATTTCCGCGTATGCACATTCGCGGTCGAGACTGCGAATGTGCATATGTGAGCGTAATTTTCGATTAGATTTTGTGAAAAGGACGAATTGTTTCTAAAGCGAGCAACAGGTGTTTGTTTTGATGGCGACAGGGCGACGTTGCGTTAACCTAATAAAAAACGCCGAACGACGAGCAGGGATTTCAGAAGGATTGACACACTCACCTCGTCAGCTGACGTCGTCTCTACGAACTTTTTCACCCCCGTGTGATCCTTTCTCGCCACACATTCTTTAAACTTTGCGTACATTTTTGTTTGTTTGAATTGACGAATATCGAATACACAAACAACGGCCCACCGGCGCCGCACGATGGCCGTTTTGTGACGTTGCGAAAGTGGCTGCTGACGGCGTCTGTGAAACAAATTTTGCCCGTAATAGACAAAGAACAAACAAAGTTTCCGCCCACGGTATTTTAGGATTGTCTATCGATAAAAAAAAAAATCATTCATCTCATTGTTTCAGGAACGATTTATTCCAACGACGGCTTTGAATTCGAGAAATCATCTATTTCTCATTGAGATAATACAGCCGGTTAGGGCTTTCCATCTAACCGTGGAAATGACCGCGTTATAATGATGGACGGATTTGATTGGTTTATTCTGTCTGATGATATTAATATCTGACAGAAGGGACCAATCAAAGCAATCCGTCATTTTAACGTAATCAGAGATGTGGATAAACCGGTATTTTAATATTTCGTAAAATTACCATTAAACGTATAACATCTACCTATTTAAATGTGACATTATCGATGCCATTAATGTGACTCTAAAGGTAATCATTTTTCCGGTGGCGATTACAGTAACCTTTGTGCGATTGGTTGCATTTGCTGTGCTCCGCTCGAAATTCCACGCATCGGTGGTTTAGCCACTTTTTTACCGACTGCTGAATTTCGCACAAGGTTTTGGTTCGCAACTCATTATATTAAATATTAATTTGCATAGTTAAACGATCGGAGTGCCAGAACAGTCGGTTAATTAACAATATAATAACTTTACTTCACAGTTCAAGGCTTGTTATAAGGTCCACAAATTCGGGTCGTTGGGCAATGTTTAGCACGCTTTTGTATAAAGTGTCCGATTGATAAGAAATCGT